>ML778046.1:952686-964596 GCA_009831015.1 Picea engelmannii
GTGATGAGAAGGGGGTAAGCAATTCAATTAATTTATAACAACTCTTTTGGGGGATAAGATTTAAAAAGGGGGAAAAAGGGGAAACAATTGTTTTGTTACATATGCTAATTAAAAAAAATTTAATTAAAAAGGAAAAGGGGAAAAAGTAATTTTCTACACATGCCAATTTGAGTTTTAAATGAAAAGGGAAAGAGGGAATTTTAAAAGAATTAGGAAACTAGGAAAAAGCGGGAAACATAAAAAGAAAGGGGAAACACAATGAAAAAAAAGAAGCAAAAAGACTAACTTAGTAAGGTATCTAGCATTTAAGAACTTTTTAAATTAAACTCAACTAGTAAATCAGTAAGGGTGTAAGTCATTAAAATGTGTAAGGGAATATGGGGACACCTAGGAGCGATTCTAAGAATGCTTTTAGGTGGGTGAGGGAAATAGGAGTAATTAATTAATCAATGAAATTAATTTATGGTGCAATGAAGGGGATGGGTGACACACATGTACGAGGAATATTTTAATGAATTAAATTATTGAACAATAAATTAAATTGAATTTTGGGACAGTAAATGACTTAGAAATTCTATATAAAGGAGGGAGGAGGAGGATGTTGGATCGGTTCTGTCATGCGTAACGTTACGTTGCAGAAATTTAGACTTGACTGACTTAGCTTGTGGGAGTTGGAATATCTAACTTGATGTGGAGTGGTAGCTCGGCCTTGTGAGGCATGTTGGGAGCTAGTTGTTCTCTGGTTAGTGTGCGTGGCCCCTTTGAGACTCAGGGGGCTAAGGGGAAAGAAGAGTACCCCTAGCGTTGGCTGGGAGGTACCAGTGAAGTTTCATCGGTTGGCAAGCGAGAGCTGCATGAAGCGCACGGGATAACGTCTTAGAGCAAATGAATCAGGTTACGATACACTTACTTTGATTATGCATGGTAGATTCTTATTATACCTCACGCTTTCAATTCTGTATTTTTAATTGGGTCAAGAAAATGTTTGACTTAGCATTTTAATTGATAACTTAATTTCCCCATAGACTTAAGCTCACTATTGATTGATTCCCTTGGCTTTCGATCCCTGCATGTTGTGACTGTCCTTTGGTTTGTTGATTGCTGTGAAGAGTTGATTTTTTCGTCCTCATCCCTAGTTCGTTAGTCCACACCTGAGTAGTCGGCCAGGAGCCGAATTGACAGTCGTCACTTCGCTGCACAACGACCTATAGATTCTAATGCCCTGCTTTTCTGTGTGTGGATGATGAGCGAGGGATGTGTTTGCCCGACTGTTTACCCCTCCTTTTCTCTGCATTGATCTCCATCTTGCCTTTCTCTCTGCATGTTTTATCACCTCTGCGTCTTAATCGTTCTCGGCAATCTGAAAACTGTGTTGGGTTTTTTCTGCATTTCAACACCCTCAACCACAAAAACTTGACTCTGCATTTTTATATAATTGCTGGATGAATTTAATTCTGCGTTTTTATGCCCTTCAACGAATTTACTGTGTGGTTTTTATATATTTGGTATGCCCTTTTTTTGCGACTTTACCTCTGCACATTAATTGTTTTTTGGATGAATTTAGCTTGCATAATTTCCCACTCGATTGACAGTCTATAAATTATTCTAGATTGCATTTTTTTGGTGGGTGTTTGGTTAGAGGTATTACTTGGTTTCTCTGCGATCTTCATTTTTTTTTACTGCTAACATTGCCCTGTTGAGTGCCAATTTGAGGTGTTTTGTTTTCACTATTGGGACTGCGATTTTTAATAACAACTAAGCCTTAGAATCGCGATTTCTTTACCCTGTTGACTGCAAAAGAAATCGGCAATGAACGAGACAATGAATTTGTAATACATTTTGCATAAAATTTTACAAATGCATATTCTCTGTTTGTGTTCATAATTCAATGTAAATCTTCGATGTTTATACCTTGTTTGTCTGTACTAATATTCAGTAGATAATGGTCTGACTGCATATTATTTAGCTGTAGATAGGTTACGTTTTTATTTCCTATGATATTGAATCATTACCAGAATGTTATTATTATTGAATGGTTTGTCTGCGTATTATTTCCTATAGATAATCGTTTTTATTTCTTTATTTCCTATGATAGTAATTATTAAGTTTTATTTAGTTTCAATACCATGGAATGATATTTACTGAGGAGTAATATTTGCATCTAGTTGTGCCTGACAGTGAGTGCATTAAGTAAGATAACGATATACTGCATGTGGGCGAATGTAAGTCTGCATTTTTCTGATTGCCAACATTTCGCTCAACGAATTTTGGACTGCATGTATGGAATTGACTACAAGATTTACTCCCTAGGTGTGTTTAATAGCATTGGGGTTGGGTTTTAATGAGCACTTGGAAATGACATCGATTTTGGTGTAGTTAATAACATTAATTCGGTAATAAATAAGTTAGCCGATGACTTGTGTGTAGTGCCAACATTCTCATTGTGTCTTTAAACTAAATTAATAGACTGTACAGTGATTATCCATCAATATTTCATACCGATAGCGTTAGCTAAAATAGTTCCTTACCAATAGCCTCTTCAACGATTGTTAATTGGTCAGATTATTTTATATGTAATATTTGACTGCCTGAGTAAATACCCTTAACTGCAAATTCACGTTCTTTTTAAAACTCATGGTTTTATTTCTGTTTACCTTAGCAATTATCATCCTAGTCCACTCTACGAACCTCCCTTAAAGATGATGATATAAATGCTGTGGTTTTGGAACGAGATTTTTGAGGATTTAAACTAGCTTTTACCGTAGCGATTTAGCTTTTGTTTTAGATCGCCTCTTATTTTAAACAACCTATTAGCGAAATTTCTTGTAAGGGGGGTTAGAATGCGCAAGAGTGGGTGAAAAACCCACTTATCCTAAGTTCGGGACACAAATGCGCCTGTGGTAAGCAGCAAGCGGATCTGGACGACAGGCATCCGCGCACCCGAATCAACGACGTACAGGCGATTCTGGAGCCCCCCCGCTTTTCTATATTTAAGCGGAGGGGGGGGGTCTGGAATCCAGGGCGCATCTCTCCAACGGATACAATATTAGCACCTGGATCAACAGCGCGCGAGGCGATTCTAGACCCCCCCCGCCTTTCTACCTTTAAGCGGAGGGGGGGGGTCCGGAATCCGGGGCGCATCTCTCTAACGACTACGATCATAGTGCCCGGATCAACGATGCACAGGTGATCCAACCTCCTACTGTCTTTCTGTGTTAACCATGTGGGCCCCCCCCTTCCTACCGTGTCATTCCTTGTACCATTCTTCCCGTTGCCACCTGTTCTCCACCTGACCATGTGGCAAGGTTCGTTCCCTTTAGCCTCTCCTCTTTCCGTCGATATGGCCTATCCCACATCTCACTGTCCACTCATTACTCACCACGTGTCCCGTTCCCTTCCACGTCATCCTCCTATAAACAATGTGCCCATTATACCCCATTTCCTATCACCCCATTCGCTTGTTGTCTCAAGCCGTGTGTCTTCCCCTGTCACACCTTCCACAGCTCATCACCTCTCATATCCCCCTCATAGTCTTGGTGCCACCACTCCCATCATGCCCCCCAACCTTTATGGTGGCCTCCACGTCAATTTCATCAGGCTGTTCAGCTAATCCAGGTGGTAGCACGAGAGGCCTTCCACGTCCCAAAAGTGGCGAGTTGGCCGGGTCATCCTCAATCCCCATGAAGCAGTTATTGAGGTAGTTGGTGGTGGTTAGACATCATCTCCGCCATAATGGGAAGGTCCGACGCTGAATTAAAGAACGTCGTTTCGCCCACGGAACTGTCAGGAGTTCGATTGCGTCTGCCACAGGTGCACGATCATTCAGAGACTGCAGGTGCAGATTGTCAGCGGCCATGCAGGCGCAAAGTATTTAATGTGACGTCTTGATTTTGTTGTCATTGTGATTTTGAGTATATGTAGGCGTTTTCGCCATTTTTGGTATCCATCGATGGTAGAGCTGAGCTCCCGATTGAAAAGTTTTAGCATAGACTCTAGTTCTCTGGTTATGTATTTACATGTAAGATTTCTTGTTTAATGATAGATAGTCTCTTCACTCCATCTGGTTTTCATCTTATGCTAAGAGAGTTCGTGACCGACTGATTCGCACGAATTATGGAAATTATGTTGTGATAAAAGATTTATTGTGGCACTATTGTTTTCTCTAGTTTTCTGTGTTTGAGCGTAAGAAGATCTTGCGTTCAGATGTCTTCTTCCACAGTCTGTTAGGAACCTGATGTTCACTTCATACCTTAGCATCTTTCTGATACAAGTCTTCCCCCTACTCACCCTTACTACAACTCACTATCTGAAGTTATCTAAGACCTCACTTGCCATGCATGCCTGGCCTAGTTTCGAAGTTAGAACCACATCGTTTTGAGTTAACCCCCATTTGATCACCCCATTAAAACTATCGTGACATAAAACTGATGGGTGTCGGGCTCTGCTCCTGCAAGCAATCCAGGAGTGACTTCTGACGCTAACACAACCTTTAAATTGATTAGAGCATCCTTTAATATGATTAGACAATCCTTAAATGAGTATACAACCTATAGATTAACTTAGACTAGACTTGTCAATCTAGTTTTTGTATTAATTAAACCAGACTTATTAAATTAGAATGTAATTATTGTTTATAGTGTTAGTATTGACTTAATTAGACTTGCTAAATATGGTTTTCATTTAAGGTTAAATTAGATGGTACATTGATGACCAAATTATAATTTAGACTTGCTCCATTTGATTTGCATTTAATGTTAAATTAGATGGTACATTAATGACTAATTTGTAAATTAATATCGTTAACTAGTGTGATAACTGCAGCTTTACATTTATATTGTTAACGTTGTTTATGAGGCTAATTGCTAAGTTAGATGGTATTTAGTGATTAATTTAGAATTGCCAATTTCGATTGTAATTAATGTTAAATTAGATTTGCATGTATTGACTAAATTGTAATTTAGACATGCTATATTAGAGTGTAAGTTATGTTAATTTAGATTGACAATTATTGACTAATTTAGACTTGATTAATGGTTTGGGTGGTTGGGGAAGTCATGTAATGGCTTGCTCTCTCTTGTTGACGTCATATCGCCTCTTGCCGACTCGTTTCTTGGGGGGTGGGTGTAGTCTTTGTGTCAGCTATTTCGGTCTCCTAGCGCGTGGGTTGGTCTTGAGTTTATGGTCCAGATAGAATATGTTTGCGCTAGGGTTATTGTCACACCTCTCATCTGGGGATGACATGATTCCTGATGAGGGGATCATGGTGCGCTCTATTGGACAGAGGCGAATGATATCGTGGCCGGAGTCTGTGCTTCCTGTGTGAGTGTTGTTGATTGTTGTAAGTTGTTGTTAGCGCTTAGGTTGTAACGCCTTCAAGCATTTGGTTCGCGCGCCTTGAAGTTCTAGTCATTGGTCATCAAGGTTGTTGTGTCAGGAGGGGGATGTTGTACCTTAGCTTGTAGGTGTGGTCATGTTGTGTCGGGCGGGTAGTCGTTTCTCCTTGTTGTTTTATGCATGTTTCGCCCATTTTCTCTTGTGCCAGTGCGTGGAGACAAAGTTGTCTATTTCTTGTTCAGTAGGTGTGGTGCCCGCCATCAGATGTGTTGTTTAGTTGTAATCGTTGTTGCCGTCCTATTTTGTACCTTCTTCTTTTCTTGTAGCCGTAATGTTGGGGTCGTTACATATGGTATCAGAGCGGGTTCAACCCGTGACTTGGGAACACTATGACTTTTGTTGATATGATATTTGATTATAATGTTGCTAATTAAGTTGACTTGTATTCATGCAGGTAATCATGGTTAGAGGACTCCGCGGAGGTAGATGACGAGGTGCTAGGGGAGGAGGCACGATGCCTCCAACAACATCCACTCCTGAGGGGTCTAATCCCCAGGGAGACGAACAGGTTGTTGGGTAGGAGCATATAGTGGTGGGTGATGTGGTTGGGCTGATGAGGTATTTTTAGGGTATGTCTAAGGCATTGATCAATTGATTAGACAGAGATGAGGCCAGGGCGTCGACACCCTCTGAGGGTCCACTGCGCGCTCCGGTTGGTACTGGTAGAATTCACCGCGAACTCGAGAAGGTCAAATTTCCCGAGTTCTTTGGTGCCCTGGATGACGCAATCACCGAGGCATGGTTGGAGAATATGGTGATGTGCTTTGCACTTCGTGACTATACCTCCAACATGAAGGTCTGCATGGCGGTCTTTCAACTGAAGGGGAGCGCTCTTCTATGGTGGAAGACGCTCCTGCCACAACTAAACATGGTCGTCGAAGACATGTCATGGGAACTGTTCGAGGAACGGTTCTGAGAGAGGTACCTATCAGAGGAATTCATTGAGCATCAACTCAATGAGTTCAACACCTTATGATAGGGAGGTTGTACGGTGCCTGAGTACGAGGCCCATTTTATGGAGTTACTTCAGTATGCTCCGCATCTTAATACTAAGAAACTTAAGGTCAATAGGTTTTTGTTCGACCTTAATGGCAGCATACGTGCAAAGGTTAGGATTATAATGCCTCAAAACTTGTATGATGTCGTCTAGAAGGGCCTCATAGTAGAGGAGGAGCTTATCAGCGGGGGTCAGAGTAGGACTATAGAGAGACCGGCAGGGCAGGTGTCATCTGGTGCGCAGCAGCATCAGACACCAGCCAGACATACACCTGGATATTGTGGATTCCAGAGAGGATACACTTTCACTACACCTCGATGACTGACACCTAAACAACAGACACCTTATTGGGAACCACAACATCAACAACAGGGTCGACCGCAACAACAACAGTTTAGGCATGTTAAAAAAAACAGACTAGGATTCCAGGCCGGTGGGCCGTCATCTTCTACTTTGGGTACCAGGAGCACTGGACTGAAGAAGGGGTGTTGGACATGTCAGGAGCCACACTACTAGCGCGACTTCCCAGTGGAAAGGACTAGAGCGTCTGGATTAGCTGGACCCACTACCGTGGGAGATTTGGGCAAGGCTCATCAGATTCATGCAGTGGTGAATAAATACTAAGCAGAGCACCAGTCAACTGTGCTCGAGACGTCAGGTACCATCGTTGATGACACCCTTGTTATTTTGATAGATCCCGGTTCTACCGAGCGTTTCATTTCTGGTGCAGCGCTAAAAAGGATTAAGGTAAAAGCAGTCGAACAAGATGATTTTAGCTTTGTAGAGATGGCTTTGGGAGCCAAACAAAAGGTTGGAGGAAAGGTTACGGGCTGTACCCTTAACCTGGGAGAGTTTGTCACTAGGGCCAACCTGTATGTCACGATCTTAGGATTTTATGACATCTTGATCGGTATGGACTAGTTGGAATCACATGAGGCAATATTCAACTGTAAGACAAAATAATTGAGCTTGGTTGATGATGAGGGAAAAAGACACGTGATTGCAGGATGGAACCAGGGAGTTTCCCTGAGGTTCATCTCTTCCTTATAGCTACGGAAGAGCATGCGCAAGGGATGTAATATTTATGTGATCCTTGCGTTAAATGAGAAGGGAGTAGCGGAAGGTCTATAACACCTTTCGGTAGTGAGAGAGTTTATAGAAGTATTTTCGGAGGAGTTACCTAGGATGCCACTGGAGAGGGAATTGGAATTTACCATTGACCTAAAACTGGCGACTGAAGCAATAGCAAGAATGCCTTATCGGATGTCGACCCCAGAGTTACAAGAGTTGAGAATGAAACTGAAGGAGTTGCTTGACCTGGGACTTATACGTCCAAGTGTGTCACCATGGGGCATTCCTATTATTTTCATATGAAAGAAGGATGGGTCATGGAGGCTCTACATTGACTACCATCAATTGAACAAGGCAATGATAAAGAACTAGTATCTGTTGCTAATGATTGATGATCTATTTGATCAGATGAAGGGTGTGATGGTGTTCTCAAAGATCGATTTGCGATCAGGGTATCACCATTTATAGATCAAGGAGGATGATGTCCCTAAGACCTCCTTTAAGATGAGGTTTAGACATTATGAGTTTATTGTTTTACCGTTTTGACTGACAAATTCCCCAACGGTATTTATGAGTTTGATGAACGGGGTGTTCCACGAGTACTTGGACAAGTTCGTCCAAGTATTCATTGAAGATATTTTGATTTACTCCCAGACGATGGAGGAGAATGAAGAGCACTTGCGCTTGGTACTATAGTGTCTACGAGAACAAAAATTGTATGGGAAGTTGTCCAAATGCTCGTTTTATCAATCAAAGATTCACTACTTAGGGCATGTCATCTCCTATGAAGGTATCGTCGTGGATCCAGCAAAGGTCAAGGATATTATCAAATGGCCTGTGCTAATGAATTTCCTAGAAGTACGTAGCTTCATTGGTTTAGTAGGATACTATCGACGATTCATCGAGGGATTTTCGAAGATAGCAAATCCGATCACAGAATTGCAGAAGAAGAACAAGAAGTTTATTTGGACCAAGAAATGGGCGAAATCGTTTCGGAGGCTCAAAGAGCTGTTGACAACAACATCGATACTAAAGGTTCCTGACATGGATGCAGACTTCTTGGTATGCACTGACGCATCCAAGAAAGGCTTAGGTGGAGTCTTGATGCAAGACGGTCGAGTGATCGCTTACATCTCGAAGAAACTGAGAAGGCATGAGGAGAACTATGTGACGCACGATTGGGAGTTGTTAGCCATTGTTTATGCCTTGAAGGTTTGGAGACACTACCTAGTTGGATGAAAATTTGAACTAAAGACAGACCACTGTGGACTACAACACATCTTTACGCAAAACAACCTGAACGTGCGATAATGACTTTGGTCGAAACTTCTTAGCGACTACAATTTCAATATTTCTTACATAAAAGGAATAGTGAATCAAGTGGCAGATGCATTGAGTCAGAGACCACTCATATTTTCGGTGTTGCCTCTTCAGACGAATCTATGTGAAAATATTCTAACCTTACAGTGTGATGATGACTGGTACAAAGAGGTCAAGGGTTTTATCGGACAAAACACAATGATGGTACAAATATTTGAAGGATTTACGTTTGACGACGATGGATTATTGAGGTGTAAAATGGATTTACGTACCACCAAACGACGAGTTGAGGAGATTGATCCTAAACGAGGCTCATAGAGCACTGTACATGGCTCACCCGGGAGTCATGAAGATGAGGTCAGACCTTAAACCCTTATTCTTCTGGAAAGGAATGAAGGCAAACATAGTCAACTATGTGGCCAAATGTCTAGAATGTCAGCAGGTAAAGGCCGAGCATAGACATCCAACATGATTGCTACAACCACACACTATTCCAGAATCGAAATGGGAGGTTATTTCGATGGATTTTATTGTTGGATTTCCACTGACGGTAAGGAGACATGACTCGATTTTCATAGTAGTCAACACTCTCACGAAGAGTGCCCATTTTATTCCTATGTGTATGACGTATCAGGCACCTGAAATAGCTAGATTTTTCATCAGCGAGATTGTGAGGATTCATGGTGTGCCTAAGAGGATTATATCTGATCAAGGATCGGTGTTTACTGGACGATTTTGGACTAGTTTCCAAGAGGCCTTAGGAACCCAACTTAACTTTAGTAATACGTATCACTCAGAGACTGACGGGCAGACTGAATGAACGAACTAGACGTTGGAGGACATTTTGCGCATGTACGTGATGGACCAAAAACATAGTTGGGAATAATTCAATCCATTAGTGGAATTTGCTTATAACAACAATTACCAAAGCACCATTAAGATGGTGCCTTTCGAGTTTCTTTATGGGCGACCGTGTCAGATTCCTTTGAGTTGGGATCGGCTTGAGGATAGGGTCCTGTTGGGACCAGAAGCGATCCAAGAAATGGAAGAGAAAATGAAAACAATAAGACAAAGGATTAAAGAACTACAGGATCGACAGAATATTTATGTCGATGTGCACCTTGTCGACTGTAGTTACGAAGTTGGCGATCGAGTCTTCTTGTGGGTAAAACCGCATAAGAGTTCGATCAAGTTTGGAAAGGAAGATAAACTCTCTCCTAGGTTCGTGGGACCTTTCGATATTGTGGAGAGGAAGGGGCCCATGGCCTATCGACTAGCCTTGCCTGATTATTTGAGGCGTATGCACGATGTTTTTCTCGTATTTGTTTTGAGACATTATATTGGTGATCCACACATGTTATTGACATGAGTTCCTTGCAGGTATCGGATGAAGGGGAAATCACGGTTGAGCCAATCCACATCCTGGATTATCGCATTCGACAGCTACGACATCGAACAGTAGATCAGGTCAAGGTCCAATGGGACAACTATAGTTCTCACTCGGAGACCTAGGAGGACACATATGATATGCGCCAACAGTTTCCATTTTTTTTGATAGATAGACTTATGAAACTGTGATACACATTATTTCGGCACATGTACTGTGAAACTTCGGGAAGAAATTTATACCAATTGGGCACATTATCTCGCTCTTGCGTGCACTAAGCGAACTTATTCTTTGAGGACACTTGCTTGCAAGTGATCCAAATTATTATACTGTTGGGTATTTGATTATGATTATGAGGCATTATGGATTGATGACATGTTATTTTTCTGTATTGACATAGACAGGTGCTATTGACTCAGTTTTCCTGAGTGTGCATGATTTTGGACCTCAAGGATGCAGAGGCATCGATGAAACCCCTTGGACTCTGGATCGAGTCAAGGAGTGGACAATTGGGGTTTGATTGTTTTATATATGAAGTTTATGCATTTGATTAGATGATATGATTATGGATATTATTTCTAACATGATTAGTTGATGATGAAGGCTGGCGATATCTTTCCGACCAGACTCACATGTGGAGTAGAGGGGTCACGCATGACTACCAGAGATGTTGAGGGAGAGGTGTGGACAACAACCCTACCATATCCTACTAGCACTCCCACCATGGCTCGAACTGTAGGTTAACGACTACCTAGTTCAAGAAGACCCACGATGCCATGAGAGATGACTGCGACAATCACTCACGATGATTCTAAGGGGAGCGTAATAAGGCAGGGGCCTTATTCCTTAGAGGCCCTTAGTCTCCCACAAGATCACCCGACAAAGTATTGACTCCAGGGGTTTTTGATGTCTACCAAGTCAACCAAGAGGTGAGTGGCAACCTTGGAGCACGTAGTGTGTCCTGAAGGGCACGCCATGCAAGGAAAATGGAAAGAGGCGAGTGGCACTCTTGGAGCACGTAGTGCGTCCTGAAGGGCACGTCGCGCAAGGGAAATAGAATGAGGTGAGTGGCACCCTTGAAGCACCTACTGCATCCTGAACGACACGTCACATTGTTAAATAATAAATGAATAAACCTATATAGACTTAGAACGAATAATGTGATGAGAAAGATTTAAAACAATTTCCCTAATAAAATGTCGCCCAACCTAGGAAAATAAAGTCTAGGTCTAAGTGATACTTGTGATAAAAATAAAAATATATATTTATATAAAAATAAATAAATAATAATCATAATCATAATTAATCATGTGACGAGAAGGGGGTAAGAAATTCAATTAATTTATAAGAATCTTTTGGGGGATAAAATTTAAAAAGGCGAAAAGGGGGAAATAATTGTTTTGTTACATATGCTAATTAAAAATTTATTAATTAAAAAGTAAAAGGGGAAAAAGTAATTTTATACACATGCCAATTTGAGTCTTAAATGAAAAGGGAAAGAGGGAATTTTAAAAGAATTATGAAACTAGGAAAAAACGGGAAACATAAAAAGAAAGGGGAAACACAAGGAAAAAAAAAAGCAGAAAGAATAACTTAGTAAGGTATCTAGCATTTAAGAACTTTCTAAATTAAACTCAACTAGTAAATTAGTAAGGGGGTAAGTCATTAAAATGTGTAAGGGAATATGGGGACACCTAAGAGCGATTCTAGGAATGCTTTTAGGTGGGTGAGGGAAATAGGA
>ML778046.1:993677-1029622 GCA_009831015.1 Picea engelmannii
ATTATTTACCTTTTAAAATCCCTTAAACCACTTTGACTACTTTGACCTTTTGGGGCTTCTAGATGACATGTGAGGGTCCTCCAACTTCGTAAGGCCATAACTCTCAAACCGTGAGGAGTTATGTGACGTTACACATACCAACAAAAATGGAATGACATGTAATATCCATATAGAATATTATTGTCTGAAAATATATCATAACTCATACAGTTACCCATCAAACAAACTTGGGTCCATTACCCAAACCCGGGGTCTCCAACTTCTCATGGCCATAACTCTCTAACCGTGAGGAGTTATGTGACGTTCTACATGCCACCAGAAATGGCATGACAAGAACTATACATCTAGGATAGTTTCACCAACAATTTACTTGATCCTCATCTAATTATTCCACATACAATCATGGGTCCTCCAACCATTCTTCTAGGATAACTCAATCTGTAAAGCGTCTTCCTGTGAGGGCTTTCACCATAAGGGGACCACTTTGGAGTTCATCCATTTGTGCACCTTATCAATCATGATAAGAAAATAATGAGAGAAAGGGTCCTCCAACCATTCTTCTAGGATAATTCAATCCACAAAGTGTCTTTTTCGTGAGGGCTTTCACCATAAGGGTACCACTTTGGAGTTCATCCATTTGTGCACCTTATCAATCATGATAAGACAATAATGAGTCATCTCTACATTTTTCCAACAATGCATCATATACCAATGAAACCACAATGATCAATATTCATCATGTATCAATGACAACTCATTGATCCATCTTCATCATATCAATGACAACTCATTGATCCATCTTCATCTATGCATTCTCATCAAGGAAAATACATATTATATTACATCAATCATCAATAAATCAATCCTTTGAAATCAATCAATCACTTGAAATCAATCAATCAAACCATTGGCATAAATGACAACATGATCCAACAATAGTTGATATGAAGAGAAATTCTGGAGAAGGAACCTCAAATCAAAGACCTTATAGACCATTCTTCAAAAGACTATTTCCTCCTAAATATATTGAGCCACCCATAAGAAATATCAATATTGATTTGGAAGATATATCTATGGGAAACTATTTTAATTATCACCAAGCCAATAATTTGGGAAAGACATGTCCACATTGGGTCAATTCTATGAATTTAGTAACCAATAGATTTATAGATGGTTGTGCACAAATTGAACAATTTTATGAGCAAGAAGAAGTAAATGTGGAAAAGGAATCACACGAAGATCCTAGTGAAACAACTATGGTTCCATGGGATATGTTGCCAAGGGAAAACTTAACTGAGGATGAAGATCAAGTAGAATAAACTTTGGCAATTCAAACCAGAAGTAAAGGGCCTATACCAGAGACACAACTTGTTGTTTCTCAAATTCCCAAATAGAGAAAAACATGGACTCCTAATCCTTTAAATAGACCTACTCTTTTGTTCCCTAGTTTACCCAAACCCTCATCGTTTGAATTTGAGCCTATGGAGTATAATGTTGTAGAAGATATTAAGAAAGTGAAAAGAGATATTTCAATCCCGGACTTGTGTAAAATTTCACAGTAGTGCAATATTTTGTTGAATGCTTTGAAAGATGAAAAAACACAATCTTGAACTTATTCCAAACCTGCAAGTAAAGTAGATGGAAATAATACATAGAAATCAATAGTGAATGTTTCTCTCACTGGGAAAATGTCCAAATCATTAAATCCACCTTTTTTGTTGACTTTTGAGATATTCAATCAGAATGTTCAAAACTTTTTAGTAGATTCCGAAGCTTGTTTGATTGTTATGCCTTACTATGTGTGTAAAAAGTTGAATGTTACCCCAATGAAATGTTCAATACACATCATTAAATTTGATATATTTGAAGTGAAAGTAATTGGTGAATTGAAAGATGTCTTAATTCGAGTAGCATCAAATCCCAAGGTCCATCAAATCATTGATATAGTTATGGTTAACATTCTGGAGGCATATGGAATTTTACTGAGCAAAGATTGGTCATAGAATTTGTAAGGATATTTTGAATTTGATTGGTCCCATTTATGGTTACCTTGGAATGGACAGCCAAACAAAATTATAATTGATAGATAAAAATACATGAAACATATTATTATTGGTCTAGAGGTAGTTAATGAACCTTCATCTTTTGAATGTCCTATTTTAGGGAATTATGCATTGGATTATGATTTTGGAAAATTTGTTGCTTTAACATCGGAAGTACCAGAGATACAAAGATCAAAGTTGGTTTTACAAGATTACAATGGCCCCAAATTAGGAGTCAACACCAATATTGTAAATTCTATAAATTCTAGTTTTGTTGAAAATCCAAAAAAAATCGAAAGATAAAAAACAATCACAAGTAATGTATACCACTTATATATAGACTTTATACTTTGATCATTCTAAGTCTCGAGAGGGATATGTAGGCATGTGTTTATTTATCGACCCTAGGGGTAAACTTAGTTTTTTATCATGTAGATTAGAATTGTATGAATAGTATTGCAGAGTATGAAGCTCTTGTAGAGGTCTCAAGAAGGTCGTTGACTTGAAAATTGAAAAAAATAACCCAAGCCTCTGAACAAAACCTTACAGACATGGATAATGAACTCAAATATTTTAAATCCAACGTAAAGAGCTTGGAAGAAAAAGTGAGATTCTATAAAGGAGACAAGGCTAGCATTCTCGAATTTAGAGTGACAACCACTGAAGCATAAGAAGAACTAAAGACCATGGTAAAAAAATTGTATACCAACCTTAAATACTTCCAAGATATAGCTACACAATTGTTGGCAATGGAAAACATATTTAAGATAAAAAATATAGAGCTCGAAGGAGTTTGCTTGAGCATGGACAATTTAAAGAAGTGGTCATAAGAAAATATGGATGCACCACAAGATCTTTCGAGATGACCAAGAAGGGAAATATGTTGAACTGTGCAGCCCTTTCAAAGTGCCATAAAATAGGGAACAAAGTTTAAAATGACATTTCAAATTCAATAAACTATTGCAAGTGCATCCATACAGTAGTAGAGAGGCTATTGGATAGATGGAGATTACCCAAGATTGGAGATCTAGGGAAGCCAATGCCAACTAAAGTAATTATTATAGATCTTGAATCCAACTTGTCCTCAAGGATAATATCCATGGGAATGGTACAAAGGGTTACCCAAGATCTGCTTAAGGAATACATTGCTAACCCATCTAAATATAATTCTTTTCTTAGTTCCTTTCTAGTAACACTAAAAAATGACATGGAAACTTTTTTCCAAGACACAACTATGTACGAGGTCACGTTAGAAGACTTGCTCTTTAGGACACATTAGAAGACCTACTCTTTAGTATGAATACTTAGAGTTGTTGACTATGATCAAGTATGGATTTCATACTTTAGGGACAAAGATGAGGGACATGCATGATATTTATTTTAGTTGCAATGTTAACGCACGAAGTAGGAAAAGACAAATTAGGTAATTCCAAGAGTTGTAACTGCCTATGAGAATCCAAGAAGCCACAAGAAGTAATTGCAAAAAAATTGCTATATACTCACAAGAGAACCATTTTTAAAGGGGCTCTCACTTTTTGTGATTTTTTGGAACTACTTCTGAGATTTTAATGGGAAGAATTTCTTAGGGCCATTTTGTAGGAAAAGTGATCTCATGTATGTAATATGTTTGCTATCAGGGAGCTACTTTAAGCTCATGTATTGTCATTTAAACTGCTATAAATTCATATTGTTCACTTGATATACTGTTCTTCTCTAAATTTTATGAATTTTCCATAAGTTACTTTTCTTATATTTTTGTTCTAAGTGATGAATGAGTAGTGATGAAAGATTTTATTGTTTCAGACTAATATTCCTACGTATTCCATTTATGTATTACTAGTCTATACTTTTCTTTAAAAATTAACTATTTTTTGGGGTGCAAGCAGGAACTGATGGTTTCATATCCTGTTTACTTTCATTGGTTTCATATGATAGGTTCAATTAATTTTACTTTCAGTGTTTAGATTAGTTCATATTTCACTCTACATTTTTCATATCAAACACCCATACTCATTCATATCCAATAAATGGTAGCTAGGAAAAAATATGGATGGGTCTCCTATACCAAACAATGTGAAGTCTAATTGGGACTTTACATCGTGGAGTACCCTTGTATTTTGAAGGGAAGTTTACCCATGTCAACAAGTGTTGAGATAAAATATCTATTTTGCATGGGGATGTAGTTTTGGTTACAACAACACCAAAAAAACAACAACTAAGTTGTTGCTCAACAGTTAAAAAATTGAAGGTGAGATTTAATCATTTTCAACTTTACAAAGCCTAAATATTGTTACAAAACAATTTAAACTAATTTTCATTACTACTATGCACACATAAATGAAAATGATGCCAAACACAATAGTCTCCTTATTCTCCATATGTTGAAAAATATGGCATTATTTTCCCCTTTGAGATCCATCCAACATTAGCATTTTGAGCCCCTTTATCTTTGGAATTAATTGGTCAGATTCCCCTCAATAAACGATTTAGTAAATAACAATGATGACACATTAATAATGAGAACACACAACATGTTTAATTTTCTATTGTCACAAAAATATGAAATCAACACTTAATATTTTGCAACCTTTGATGAAATAACAACTCCTTTTATGTACATGACCTTAGATTATCTTTCTAAAGTTATTGCAAAATCACCTATTTTCAATTTTCTATCTATACTGTGGTAATCTAATTTCTGTTGTGTTATTATTCTTTCATTTTCATTCATTTTAGCAGATTTGGAAAATGTGGTTAAAACATCAACATTAAGATAATTAATCCCAATAAATGGTTCAACCACTGGGAAAACAAATATCGTTAATAATGTAGTTGATATTCAAAGTAAAAAGCAACACAAACTATAGGTTGCTTTGGGATTTCCTGCAAAGGTAAGAAAACTCAAAGATTACAAGGGGATATTGTTGATGTTTTATGATTTTCATATCTGATAGTTATTGCCTTATGATTAATAAAAATATTCACGTTCATACAACAATTATCATAGAATAACTATACACTGGAAATGTTAGGATATTTAGACACTTAGGAGTTAGTTAAGATCTACTTGGTCTATTGTGTCGTTAAGTAAAAGTGTGTTTTCTAGTGTGTTTTTTTAGTATGCATCAGTATGCATTTGTAGTTAGGAAATTCGACGGTCACGATATGTTCCCGACATAGAGTGGTCTGACGGTTCATACTTTCCTCGATCTTAATGACCACTGATCCTTGGCTTAACACCTGATTGGTCCATGATCTCTATTTAAAGAGCATGGAGGGTCATTTTCCGATGATCGATTGTGAGAAAATCTCTTGTAAAATCTCTCTGTAATCTTTTTCTTTGCATTAATAAACTGCTCCAAGTGGCCGTGATGGTTGGGGCCGTGGATGTTTCCCCGTAGGGGTTTTACCACGTGAAAACATCTGTGTGTTGATCTTTTATCTGGTTATGTGAGTGGTTACTGAAGGTGTTTGTCCTCTGTTGGAATACCTGTGTTGTTGAACATGGTATCAGATCATGTTTGAAGACCCACTCTTGTTGTAGATCGAGATCGTGAAGCCGAGTTGTCTCATCTCCATTTTATTTCATTTTCGTACATTTCGGGGCTGAGAGGACTATTCCATTGTGTCCAGAGCACTCATTTCATTCTGGAACACTTTTCGTTTCACTCGAAAAGGTTTCCGTTTTCCCAATATATGACCATTACAATCAGATCCAAAGGTATAAAGTTTGAATACACATTTTTAAAATTTTTTGCAGAGAAGTGTTTTGGTTTTATTTTGGTTTTGTATTTTTTTATTTATGGGTTGCTACTCTTTTAGATTTGTGTATGTTATTTGCCCCGTGCCCTGTGCGATCTCGAAAAATCAGAAACAGATAGGAAAAGGTGCATCTTCCGGATAAACTAACCGAGATCTAACCTTTGTTGTCATCGAGAAGCGAAATTTTTTTCTTGTGTGAAAAGATCTATTTTTTAACACACTCTCCAAGGCCGACAACAACAACAACAACAAAAATCCTCCTTCTGAACATTACAATATGTTTTACTAGACCATTTGGTTAAAAGTTGCCTTATTAAGTAAAAGGTCTTGAGTTCAAGTCTCTCTTTTGTTACCTTTTTGAAAACGTTCATGCTAAAATTGTAAAGTGTATTTCACTTCAAGTATAAAACTGAATCACTATAAGTAGATTTAATATTTTATTTTAGAGTTATTTATTTTGCATGCAGCTTTTATTTGTAAAAGTGAGCCCCACTTCTCTTTATAAAAGTGAGTCACTTCATAAAGCAACTTACACTACCATGTGGTCCTTTGGTTACCATTTATGATTTTTTTTTAAAAGGGCATAACTCTCACATCCGAAGTCCATTTTTAGTGCTTTTTTTTTTTTAAACCGCATAAATTTTCGAGCTCTTTCCATTCAGATCATCAGTTTCAATTTTTAAATCTGTATTATCTGCATATTTAATATGGCTTCTACAAGTAATATCTTACTTACCAGCACCAACTACTTCCAATGGAAATCCCATATGGAGAATTTATTAAGAAGTAAAGCCTTGTACCAGATTACCTTGGGAAAGGAAACAACGCCCACTGATACTGATAAGAAATCCAAATTGAATAATAGGAATGATGAATCACATGGATTAATCAGAATGCCCATCTCTCATGATTTAAGATTCCACCTTCAATCAATTGATAAACCCAAAGAAGCTTGGAAAAAGATTGAATCTGTGTTTGGTAAACACAATATTATTCGAGCACAACAGTTATAAAATCAAGTACTAACTTTAAGTCCAAGTTTTTTTTCTTGCATTGAAGACTATCTATCTAAGTTTAAAACACTCAAAAATTTATGTTAAGAATGTAAGATAAAGATAGACGAAGATCGTTGCATATACATTATTCTTTCTAAGCTAGGTAGTGCATATTCTGTGTTTGTATCTACCTTTTATGCCATGCCAGAGGCTCTAGGGGAAGCTTATCAAAAACCCAGTCTTGAGAACTTTTGTGATGCTTTGATTAGAGAGCAAGATAAGTTAGTACAATTTGGAGTGATCAACACTGCAGGTACCTCCAACAAATCCTTAGTTGTCCATCAGAAAGATAAACCCAAGAATCCCAAGAAGCAACATCATCGCCACAACAACAAGCAATATAAGGGTATCAAACCCACTCAGACAACTTTTGCTCCTAATGAAGACAAAGGAGAAAAATATAAAAATAAGAATACTAACAGACATTGCAACTTTTGTGATAAAGATGGTCATGATGAGTCCAAATGTTTCAAAAAGATGGCAACTTTAGAAGCAACGATGAATAAGCACAACATCAATATTGATTCTACTACTTCTTGTTCTTCTCATGGACATGCACTTTATGCTTCTGGTTTCTCCTTCAATACAAATTCTACTTCTACTTCTACTTTTGATGACTGGCTTATTGATTTTGGAGCATCATGTCATATGGCTAAGGATAGAGCCATATTTTATACTCTAAATGAATGTAACACCAAGCAAATATTTGTTGGTGATGATAGATCTCTTAGTGTTGAAGGATATAGAACAGTTCAAGTAGAAAATGGTCATTTCAATGATGTACTATGTGTTCTAAGTCTTTCTTGTAACCTTCTATCAGTATATCAAATTACTCATTTAGGTGAAGGTAAAACTGTAGAGTTTTCACCTTACCAAGTTGTAATCAAGGATCTAAAAAGCATGTTCTTGCAATTGAAATTGTTGATGATATTACCAGGTTGTACAAATTTGACAACTTTGAGTCATCATCTTTTTCATCAGTTTTTGTTGCTCATAGCGATGACTTGAGCAAACTATGGCATGAGCAGTTTGGTCATCTAAACTATCGCTCATTGCAACAACTATGTAATCAACAGATGGTGACTGGTCTTCCTCTTGTTTCATGTAGAGATGGTGTTTGTGCCAATTGTGTTCTCGACAAACATCATCAGGACAGTTTTGACAAACGTGCCTCTTGGCACGCCTCGGGTCCTTTGCAGCTTGTTCACAGTGATTTTTGTGGTCCACTTTCTTCTCCTTGTTTTTCTGGGTGCAATTTTTTCTTAACTTTCATTGGAGACTTTTCCAGACGTACTTGGGTTTACTTCTTAAAACTTAAGAGTGAAGTTTTTGACAAGTTTTTGGCCTATAGGGCCCTTGTAGAAAAGCAATCTGGACATCAAATTCAAAGGTTAAGATGGAGGCGAATATTTGAACAATAATTTTACAAGTTACTTCACTACACAGGGAATCCAAATGCAACACATTGTTCCATATACACCACAACAAAATGGTGTTGTTGAGAGAAAGAATCACACATTAAAAGAAATGGCTAATTGTATTATCCAATCTAAGGGATTAAGTCTAAAGTATTGGGTGGAAGCCATCAACTGTTCAAATTACATAGTAAATCGCACTACCACAAAGGCTCTTAAAAATATAACACCAGAATAAGCTTGGACTAAAATTAAACCAGATGTAAGTCATTTTCGTGTATTTGGAAGTATAGCATGGGCTCACATTCCTGATGAGAAAAGGAAAGCATTGCAGCCTAAAAGTGAGAAGTGTATATTTGTTGGTTATTCTAAAGATGTCAAAGGTTATGGAATTCTTCAACCACATTGTAATTAAATTATTATTATTAGAAGAGATGTTAAATTTGATGAAAATATCTTGGCCTGTGAACCTAATTCGACATTTGTGCCTTCTTTGGCCCGCGAGCCTAATTCGACGATTGTGCCTTCTTCGGCCTGCGATCCATATTCAACGTTTGTGCCTTCTTCTGATCTGGTTTCTTCTTCAGATGATGACAGTGAGGATGAAAATCCACCTCCCCCTTCTCACCCTCCTCTAGATGAGTCTTTTGAACCTGAACCAGCACCAGCTCCACTGGTTCCTAGATGGGTCCGTTCAACACGAGAAGCAGCTAGTGATCTTGTCAGTGATCCTTAATATCAACATCAAAAACGTTCACAGTTCCAGCGAGCCTCTTCTCTTTTGGCTCAAGTTTCAGAAACTCGTGATCCAAAGACATTTGCAGAAGCTTCAGTTCATCCAAATTGGGATACATCAATGACTGAAGAGTATCATTCTTTAATGGAAAATGATAATTGGGATCTTGTACCTCTTCCAAAAGGAAGAAAACTTGTTAGATGCAAATGGATCTACAGAACTAAGTATGCATCAGATGGACATTTTGAAAGACACAAGGCTCGGTTAGTTGCCAAAGGATTTTCCCAAGTTGAAGGAATTGACTATAATGAAACCTTCGCCCTTGTAGCCAAAATGAATTCCATCCGACTTGTTCTTGCCCTTGCTACCTCACATAAATGGGAGGTCCATCAGATGGATGTTAAATTTGCCTTCTTGCATGGATATTTGCAAGAAGAAATCTACATGGAACAATCTCCTGGATATGTCTTGAATGACTCTAGCCTTGTTTGTCACCTCAAGAAATCTCTTTATGGTCTCAAGCAAGCTCCCCAAGCTTGGTATGCGAAAATGGACAACTTTCTTATTGCCATTGGATTCTCTAGATGCCATTGTGATCCTAATGTCTATACCAAGAAAGTAGGAAGCCATCTCATAATCATTGTCCTTTATGTTGATGACCTTATCCTTACTGGTAGTGACTCAAAACTTTTAAACCATGTGAAAACCAACCTTAAGAAGAAATTTGAGATGACAAACTTAGGCGTTTTGCACTATTTCCTTGGACTCCAAGTTTTGCAAACCAATGAAGGCATTTTTCTTTCCCAGTCTACGTATGTCTGTGACCTTCTTCGTCACTTTCACATGGATGATTGTAAACCATCCCCTTCTCCCTTCCAGTCTGGAGTCGAGCTTACTTCCACCTGTACTTCTCCCAAAGTTGATGCTACCCTGTACCATTAGTTAGTTGGTAGCCTCTTATACTTGACTCATACTCATCCTGATCTTTCCTTTGTTGTTGGTCTTGTTGCCCGGTATATGAAAACACCCCATGAAAGCCATTGGAAAGCAGTTAAAAGGATACTTCTCTATGTTCGTGGTACAGTTTAGTTTGGGATACATTATAGTTCAAGGGGGACTCCTTTATTGGTTGGTTTCACCGATTCATATTGGGCCAGCGACCCTGATGATCAGATGTCTACTGCAGGTTATTATTTCAGCCTTGGTTTAGGACCTTTCACTTGAGCCTGTAAGAAACAACAACCTATTGCACTTTCTTCAGTAGAAGCAAAGTACCGAGCAACGATAAATGCAAGTCAGGAAGCCCTGTGGCTTTGACAGATCCTTTCAGAGTTTGGATTCCAACACCAACATCCGACCAGCCTTTGGTGTGACAATCAGAGTGCCATCAAGCTCGCCAAAGACCCATTTCAACATCAGCGTAGAAAACACATCAAGATACACATGCACTTCATCAGAAATCTCATTCATGATCAAGTTATTGAAGTGCTCCTTTTCCCTACAAAAGATCAAGTTGCAGACATTTTCACAAAGTCTCTTACAGAAGCGAAGTTTGGAATCTTACAGTAGTGAAGTTTTCCAAACTTCGATATATGTTAGGAGTTCAAGAAGTTGTCATTAAGGGGGGGTAGGCTCTAATGCCTCCTTCCTTATCCTATTGTGTCACTATTGTAAATCCTTCAATCCTATCCCAAGTTATTCTTAAGGAGGGATGTTAGGATATTTAGACACTTAGGAGTTAGTTAAGATCTACTTGGTCTATTGTGTTGTTAGGTAAAGTGTGTTTCTTTAGTATGCATTAGTATGAATTTGTAGTTAGGAAATCTGACGGTCACAATATGTTCCCGAAAAAGAGTGATCCGACGGTTCATACTCTCCTCGATCTTAATAGCCATTGATCTGTGGCTTAACACCCGATTGGTCCATGATATCTATTTAAAGAGCATGGAGGGTCATTTATTGATGATCGATTGTGAGAAACTCTCTTGTAAAATCTCTTTGTAATCTTTTTCTTTGCATTAATAAACTACTCCAAGTGGTCGCGTTGGTTGGGGTCATGGATGTTTCCCCGTAGGGGTTTTACCACGTGAAAACATCAGTGTGTTGATCTTTGATCTAGTTATGTGCGTGGTTACTGAAGGTGTTCGTCCTCTGTTGGAATACCTGTGTTGTTGAACATAAAATATAAACTATAAAAATGAAACAGAAATAACAAGATATAGAAATATTAACCATGCACAGTAGACACAAGAACACAAGAGTTTATCGTGGGAAACCCAAACTTGGGAGAAAACCCAAAAAAATTTATATAGAAGAATTCAATCCAATATATTACCAGACATCACCATCAATAGACAAAATACCATACAGAGAATATCCTCCCCAAGGCTAGCATCACCAAGATCTAGCACCTCAATTATATGACCAATAGAAACCAAGAATATCCTTCCCAATTGTGGCACACTCATCAAGATATCATAAACCGAGAATAGAGAAATTACCAAAACTATAGTTGCAACTGCCTCATGCGTAATGCAGAAGGATTTGTCTGACTGTCTAATTGAAATGATACAGTCCTATATTTATACTAATCTGGGTGCCTGTCTAGGTCTGAATTCTTATTATGGGTGTTCAAATTACTTTATTATTTTCTGTCTTTTACTGGTGGGGCCGACTTCTCTTCATGGGTCTTCAATTTCTTCTTAGGGATTATGTAATGGTGTAGATGGGTCGTCTTGTACTTTCTTGTGGAGAATGACTTTCCCAAAGTTGCAAATATTCAACACTCCCTCACAACGAGGGAGACATTCTCCATACTTGGATTTATTTTGTCATAGAAAATTTTCTTCATGAGCCATATTGGTAAAACCCCTATGGGGAAACATCCATGACCCCAACCAACGCGACCACTTGGAGTAGTTTATTAATGCAAAGAAAAAGATTACAAAGAGATTTTACAAGAGAGTTTCTCACAATCGATCATCAATAAATGACCCTCCATGCTCTTTAAATAGAGATCATGGACCAATCAGGTGTTAAGCCACAGATCAATGGCTATTAAGATCGAGGAGAGTATGAACCGTCAGATCACTCTTTTTCGGGAACATATTGTGACCGTCAGATTTCCTAACTACAAATGCATACTAATGCATACTAAAGAAACACACTCGAAAACACACTTTTACCTAACAACACAATAGACCAAGTAGATCTTAACTAACTCCTAAGTGTCTAAATATCCTAACATCCCTCCTTAAGAACAACTTGGGATAGGATTGAAGGATTTACAATAGTGACACAATAGGATAAGGAAGGAGGCATTAGAGCCTACCCCCCCTTAATGAAAACTTCTTGAACTCCTAACATAGATCGAAGTTTGGAAAACTTCACTTCTGTATGTTATGGAGAATAATGTATTATGTGAGAGGAGACTATGAAAGAAAGAAGAGGAAGTTACAACGGGTGTGTTGTAGTTTGTATCCCTTCATTTGTTGGATAATAATAAACGAATGACTTGGAAATTTCTTTGGTGGACGTAGCCCACACTAGGTGAACCATGTGTATCTATGGCTCTATTGTATTGTGTATCTTCTGTGTTTTATTTCCGCATTTTTCTTTTATTTTTTTCTTCGCAATCCTATTTTTCTAACACATAGCCGCATGCATGACCAATATGGGAGAATGTTTGGCCGATGCTATTTCCTTGAGAAAATCAAGATTCTTGGGTCATTCACCACTAGTGAGTGAATGAATCATTCTCCCTTTGGTCATATCAACACTAACATAGCCCTGTGCATGATCAATTTGGGAGAATGTCTTCCCAATGTTGAAACATCAACACTCATCACTAGCCAAATCAACATGGCTAATCCTATGTATCATCCTTCTCAACCAAGTTAGCATTGCCACTTTGGGAGGATATATTGCAATCTTCTCATCTATGGATACGTACTAGAGCTTCATTTATCCCTTCTGTACAATGTCTAAGATGAAGTCCTGCAAGAAGCTTATGAAGTTGCACCACTTGACGACTTGCGACACTGGATGTGACATACTCCACCTCTATTGTATTGAGTGCTATAGAATATTTCTTCCATATTATCCTAGAAATCGTGACTGATTCCAAGCTAAAGCAACATCCCGAGGTGCTCAATCTTTCTACTGCACTCCCTACTCAAGTGAAATATATATATATATTCAACCTCACTTCATCACCCGAGACAAATCATATCCAATTGTACCACATAGGTACATGATTTGTTGCAACCCAATGGTAGTGTCTCGACTCTACCATAAACTAGCTTAAGGTGAAAAGAAAGTATCCAAACTAGTGTTAACCAGGTACATCAAGGATCCAATAAACTGCATGTATATCGTGGGATCCACCAAATATGAATCTGAAGTAGAATCACTCAACTTCTTCAGATTTGTCATCATAGGTGTAGTCATGGAATTGCAGTCCATCATATCGAATCTCATCAGTATCCCCTGAATGAGGAATATCTCATATGATCTCGTCACACCTATAATCCCAAGAGTACATCCAGCTAGGATCCTCCATCTCAAATTATGAGGCCAACTCCATTTGGCGTAAGTTTTGATGTCTATTATGCCTCATTGGCTACTCCCTCTATTACTAAAAAAAATACATACCCAGTCCTCCTGAATGGATGCCTCCTATGTCACTGTAGCAAGATCTACTGAAACAAGTGTATCCTCCTAGGATATCTCACATCTCCTCGAAGCCTTCTCAATTCATGACACTTGTCTATCAATCCTAGAAGATGTCTCTCTCTCACCTAGATATGAGGGGTAACTCCCTCTGAATCATTTTCTCTCCCTCTGATCCAACTGACTCTCTCTGATATCAGGCTCACTCTGAGTTTGCATCATTCTTGTTTAAAACCAAGCTCATCAAGTATCCATCGATCCTGGAGTACCATGCTCCCTCTGAAACATAACTCCCTTTGAATCTGTACAATCTCTGGAGCCATTTTCTCCCTCTGCATCTGTTGATATCCTATGAAATCTAATCTCCATTGAACTATCTTGGGAGGTTTCTCCTCCCTACTAGATCCTGAGGGATGACTCCCTCTAAACTCTAGCTCCTTCTGACTTGGTACTTGGTGGGGTCGTTTGCCTCACCACTAGTGGAGCCACATGCTCCTCCTCATAACTGGAAGTTTTGGAATCAATGATGTGACTCCATGTAACACGAGAATCTTAGAGTTAGTTTTCTCTCCTTGAAAGTATCACGTGAAGCTTCATGCCATACTACATCCTGCAAGGTATCACAAAACCATGTTGGTCTCTTCCTGGTCACTGCAACATCTCTGGGTAGATTCATTGACCTGACTAGATCTACTAAATCTTACTTATGATATGAAGAGTGAACAACTGGACTAGAGGGATCTATATGGTCATCTTCAGATCCTTTTGATCTTCACAATTAATTTCCATGTGAAGCACTATGTATCCCTCAAAAGTATCCTTCTTTCCAAAAGGTTCTAACTTCGTCCTCTTCTCTTTTGGTACATGGATGTATACGGTCATGTACACAACTCCATGTCTAGATAGTCTACTACATGTCTCAAACTAGATACCATCTAATATGTTGCCTCCTGCAACCTTCACTATAGCTCCCTCTTAGAGCTATCACCTTTGACCTTCCCGGAACAAGATCCATAACAAGGGAAAATAGAAGACAAGAACAATATTCTTATGAATAGGAAATAGAAACAAGAACAAAAAAAAATAGGAACAGGAACAAACTTCACTATAACTCTTTATTAGAGCTATTGCATGTGACCTTCCTGGAACAAGAACAAGAATAAGAAAAAAAGAACAAAAAAAACACTTCTCTAGTGTTTCTACCAGTCATTCCTTCGTGGTAACCTACCCAGAACAAAAATAAAAACATCTCTATGGTAACCTCCATGAAATTTACAAGGTAACCTGCCTTGGACAAAGATAAAAACCAAGAACATATCCTAAAGGAGATCAATTCTATCTTGCAAACAAGTGCATCATTAGTACTAAATAGTGATAATTTACATAATGATTATTGTACCAACAATATTCAAGTCTCACTAAACATTTGATAGCAAAAAATAGTCAGCAGTAATAGAACTCTAAATATTGTTGTCCCGGTTACAATATTTATTTAAGATGCAACAATATAAAAAAATCAAACCTGATATGCAAACCTAGAGTCTTAATTGCTAGGGAGGGTGTGATATTCCTCTGAATGCACTAGATCCAATGATCCCTTTGGGTCATTGCTTGGACAAGGTCTCTTGTACATCCCCTACAAAAACCATCATACTCTGCTAAATGATATAACTTGGAAACATATACAAGTGCATAACTATGGAATTTGTAACACCATCCAACTTGTCTTCTAATCTAAAACTGGACACCATCAATACATGAGGAAATAACAAAATCAAGATAGCAGAATCTCAAATGTCCAGGAAAATGTCAATAAACCCTAAAATTTCAAAACTTTGATGGAAATTCAAAATGAGAAGTGTAGTAGGTGCGCTAGGGTAAGGCGATTTCCTCTATAAAAAACATTTTCCTCAACTCAACCCAAGAAATCCTCAACGGGCTTCACAAAGAAAGTTGTTGCAACTGCAGTAGTGGGTTTTAGGTGAAATTTCAACTTTCATCAAGATACAATTTGAGACCACTAGGGGGTGTGTTAGGCTAGGGTGATATTTTCTATGGTAAAATTAAACTCAACGTCCTTTAATAAGTTTCTCAATGAGCTTGACAAGTTCAATTCTGTGCAACGACAAACATAAACTGTGCAGTGGAAATATTTCAACTAGCTCTGATACCATGTTGATGTTTAATGATTCTCAGATCTGATAGTTATTGCCTTATGATTAATAATAAGATTCACTTTCATACAACAATTATCATAAAATAACTATACACTGAAAATCTCAACTATAACAATGCAACGGAAATAACTAGATCTAGAAATATTAACCATGCATAGTAGACACAAGAACACACGATTTTGTCTTGGGAAACCCAACCTTGGGAGAAAACCCAACAACCTTTCTATAGAAGGATTCAATCCAAGATATTTCCAGTACATCACCATCAATAGCCAAAATACCATACATAGAATATCCTCCCCAAGGCTAGCATCACCAAGACCTAGAGCCTCAATAAAATGACCAAGAGAAACCAAGAATATCCTTCCCAAGTGTGGCACACTCATGAAGATACTAGAAACCCAGAAATAACAAAATTACCAAAACTGCAACTACAACTTCCTTGTGTGCACTGTATAAGGAGCTATATGATTTTCTAAATGAAATGATCCAGTCATGTATTTATACTAATATGGGTGCCTGTCTGGGGCCAACTTCTTATTATGGGTCTTCAAATTACTTTATTATTTTATGTATTTTACTCGTGGGGCCTACTTCTCTTCACGTGTCTTCAATTTCTTCTTGGGGATTTTGTAATGGTGTATATGGGTCTTCTTGTACTTTATTGTGGAGAATGACTTGCTCGAAGTTGCAAATATTCAACATATATGACTACTTAAATGCATTCAAATGAATTTCATGCTATATTCTTATACTCTTGACTAGAACAATCCATTTTGCAAATGTAAACTAAAAATTGCAATCATCAAAACAATTGATCTTGAATCATGTCAAATGCATTTATGCTAATTTAAAGTTTCTTTTGAAATAATTGTCCCAATACAAAGATATAAGAATATGAAGAAAGATGATGTCTGTGCCATGTCAATAGTCTTTTATAGTTGCATAAAATTATTAGCAGACTAGAGAAGTAAAAGTTTTGTATAAAAAATATACAACCTCCAAATAAAAATAAAAAGTCCTACTAATATTCAAAGTTTGTAAAGCCTCAACCTATTTTATTTAGAGAAAAAAATATACAAAGTTTTGACTCCTTTACTTTGGAGAGGAGCTAGCAAAACATGATAACTTTTCATGGAAAATTCAAAACAATATCTTACAATGTAGAACATGAGAAATTTTCTAGATGTTGAAGATGGCCATGATTTTTGATATACTAGAATTGGTCCATTCTTAACAAAAATTCGAATCTTACATATGTTTTTTCTCACTCAGAAAGAACAAATATGCCTTAAAAAAATTTCATCTATAGAACACTGTTTGAAACAAGACAAGTTCTGGATGAAAATGTAGTGTATCAAGATTTAACTTATTAGAGAATATCCCCAACCTAATCAAAGTTTTGGTCATGTAACCGATAAGTACAAGATACAATCCTATAGAAGTTGATGCAAAGTGGACTTAGGAGGAATTGTTTCTTCTCGTTTAAGCACAATAAAAGAACTTGCAAAATGAACAATAAATTAGAACAATATTTTATATCATTGATCAATAAGTAAAGTTAGTAATCCAAGTTTTCTTGATCATAAATGAACTTGTTTGCTTTACCTTTTTTTCCAGACTACATATAACACTCAAAAGTCACATAGCATATAAATAATACTTTACTTTTTTTGAAGATATACTTCATACGACATTTGTGTTAGATCAGGAAGTAGGTATTGCAATATAGGATCTCTAATGATGCATTGTGTAATAGTGTTGTTGATGGTTTTGATAATTCCATTAAGACAATGTCAATAAATAAATGAGCATTCTTTATTGCATTTTGCACAATCAATCATTCATTTTTTTATCAATGAAAATGGACTAATAGGAATATTACAGATGGCACATACATTTTCAAAATGGGTTAAGTATCGTTTGTTGTTGTCAATGCACCCTCAACCTGTTTATATAACACAATATTTAATATCTAGGAGTGCATAACAAATTAAAACTTGTTTATAAATAATCATGTCTATGAAATTTGTATATGCAATTGTATATTTATACTCACAACATTTGTTGATGCAATTATTTTTTCCATATCCTATATAACTGTTCTGAGCTATGTTATAAACATGGACCGTGTTGTGCGAAAGGTACTCTCTTTCATATTTCTTCTCTTTGTTATGTTTTTGAACAACATTATAGGAAATTTTCCTTGTTGTAATTGTTGTTCCATTGAAGTAAAAAAATGTTCAATTGTTTCAACTAATTGGAGCTATTACATAAAAATTTATGGTGGTTATGTAATATGTTAGAAAATATATCAAAATTAAAAAAAAAAAAAAAAAAAACTAATTTTGGAGAGTCATACCATTGCTTCATTATCATTTGAATTGTCACATTTTATGTGTAGAATGTATTGCATATCAACCCATCTAGCAAATGTGACAACAACCACAATTGTTCCAATTCGATATACATTTTTCTTTTTTGCAAGTTGTTTAATCATTGTGTCTGGAATGAAATTGTACACTTTGCAAATTGTAGGTATTGTATCCACACACTACTACATATTTTGTTGAATTCCAATGGGGTGTTTCGACATTACGGAAAAAATCCACCTTACCATCGGATGTTGCTCATTAATTCTCAAAATTTCATTATATTTGTTTCTTGGTCCCTTGATGTGCATCAGACCTATGACACAATTCAGTATTCGTCGGACTTCTGACTCGTATTCGACGTTTTTCAAGACCACCGATTCTACAATGTTGGCATCACCATCGTGACCCACCATTTCCCCATGGCCTTCCATTGTGGCACCTACATGGCACTTCCATGTCAACAAAGTTTTTTCTCATGGGTGATTTTGGCACCTAATCAAGCCTTAATTATGCCAGATAAGGAGCTAAAAATGTCTATCATGTGATTATTATGTTTGCGTTATCTCGATCAAGATGTCAATTATGCTTTCTATGGGGGATACAAATGTCTGACGCGAGCTTATTATGCCCACTCGGTCTCGAGATGTCAATTAAATGTGAATGGACATGGGATATGATTGGAAACTACACGGATTAATGGATGGACATAGTATATATTAGAAGTTTGCATGTTGTGAGAAGGTTGGACAATACCTGGCCCATATTAGTTGTGCCGCCAGATAGGCTATGAGTGAATTTTAAGTCAGATGTAAGTTAATGTGACCAGTGAATTCATATGATGGTTGGTCCTAACCGGTATTGCCATGTCCCAGAGTTGCCCCTTTGTATAATGAAGGGACACTATTCCATGACATTATTAGTATCCCATTGAGTAGTTAAGATTGTATAATTCGAGTGCCCAAGGGGTTTTTCAGGACACTGAATCCATTTATGCATCAAAAAATGCAAGTTAAAAAACATAAAATTGTGATTTTTCCTAGATTTGGATCACCATATTCATGTGAAAAATGTATATTAAACATAGAACGTTTATACTACACCACCATGGGGGAAACTTGGGAAGGATTCAGTTGGTCAGCTTAGAGATCACAATACTGCACCCACATGTAGATGGTATCACCAGTCAAGAAGAAGCATGTTGCATCAACCTCGACAATCTAGGAGACCCCAAGACAGAGAAAGGGGGAGTCTCCAACAATAGTGGGAGGACCAAAGGAAATGGAGCACATCTTGAGGTGAGGAATCGATGATGCCAATAGTTTCAAGGGAATGCGAAAGTACAAGGAGAATGGAGACAAAGTAGTTCGCCAGAAGGAATATGTCTAGGTTGGTTGAGCCAAATGGGCATTGAAGGTGTTTGACCCAGGTATAGGATATCATAGCAGTTACTTAGAAACAATACCATAAGAATTGGTAAGCATATACCTTGTTTGTATCAATCATGTCCATCCCCACCATAATCTTCTACCTCAATATCATCCCCAATACTTTCCCTGCTCTCTTCCCACCTAGTTTTTCACCCTCCATATCCGTATTGCATTTTGTATATTCCATTAGACCCTTCAGTGCACTACCAATTTTGGAACCCATTTTCACTGTAAGTTACTTCAATACCACCCCATAGTGTGAAACTGGTGACTGGATAAAACACCCTTCTGAGTATTGTTTACATCACCTCAAAGTTGTAACAACTGGCTCAAGGACCTATGAATACATGTAAATTTAGTTATGATTCACTCATGTAAGAGACCTATGGGTCAAGGTGGTCCCCATGGGGAACATAATATAAAAGGTTGTAAGTAGAGAGGTAACAAAGGAGAGGGTTGTTAAATATTCCTTGGGAGGAATCTTCGGAGAGGAGAAAGTTGTAGAATCTATATTACAGTTTGCCCAATTTTTTAATGGAGATTGTATCTGTGATGTCTTTCATGTAAATATCCTTATATATTTATGAGGAATTAATGGAAGATCGATAATGTTTTTGACTCATACTTGTCTTATATGTGATGATTGTTGTGATATTTAGTGAGTATCTGCAATCTTTAAGTGATATTTAATTTATATTTTTAATAATGTCTGAATCTACCTACAAGAAATTATATTTCGTGTTTTTTTACGAGACACAAATAATTGTATTGATATTTCTAATGGAAATGAAATAAAATTTGACGAGATCCCTTCTACTTTTAACGTTAGAAACCACTGCATTTATAGATTGTCTCTATCAGATAATACTATAGCCTATCCTTATGAATTTGACTCTTACAATAATCCTTATACATGTCACTTTTTAAACAAATAATTCCACAACTTCATATTGATGCTAAGACAACCATGAGACAGACTCTCTCTAACTTTACATTAAAAAAATTAAAACAAGACCAAAAATCCATTCATCAAAAAAGATGTAAGAGTATCAAATCTGTATGAGTATGGTCCTTAATCTCATGAACAAGAAAAAAAACTTCCTCCAAAATGAGTGATTCCTTTGATAACTAATCAAATTTGTGGTTGAATTCTCGGTACACATGAGCAAAGGACACCTCTTCAAAACTAATTTATTTTCCATAATCTTATTGAAAATAGGCCCCAAATCCAAGTTTAAAATGTTACTTTTACCATTTTCCTAGTCCATCAGAAGTTTGGAGTCACCAAAGACTTGTAGCCTCTTAACTTGTCTATCCACTGCAACCATGATTTAGAGGGCATAGAGTTATGTTCTATTGTTTGTTCCCAAACCTACCCAATTTTGTATTAAACATTAGATTTGAGTTGTGCAAGTTGTTGGGGATGTGGTTTATCATAGTAGACCTATTCATGTTGATTATTTTTCAATTGCAAGTTTAAAAATTGGTTTTGCTAAAGAGGCAAAGTTTGCCTTGTAATTTTCAAGGTCTAAACTGTACTAAGTGACAAATGAAAATGCATGCCCAAGCTTACCTATAGCTCCAAAATTTGTTTTATAAGTTGTAATATGGAGTCACATAAATGGTAAATTTACTTATGCATCTAAAGTTCAATTCAAGAACATGAGATGTTGCTTTCATGCACCTAGAATTGAGATTTCATGTAAATTTGAATGCAAAATTGCCTCAACCTCAAATGCATGCCATGGTCTCAATGTTTAGCCAAATTTAATGGTTCAACTTGCATACACTATAGTTTGTGATTTAACACCTGTCTCTAACATTATATTGGAAAATTTAGACAGAAACATACCTTATGTGCATAAAGGCTAAACAATTTCTTCTAAAACCAAAGGGCCAAATTCTTAATGTTGGTTATATGAAACTGCAAGGTCTAAACTGTACACTCCAAAAATCATGATTTCTATTCAAAAATATTCATGACATTTTTATGAATCATAGGATGGTGGGTTATGAGAGAAACCAAGTGTTGAGGAAAAGATATGAATTTATCTTACTTAAGCATTTTTAGATCTTTCTTGGCTAAGGGAAGATAGTCGGGAATATTACCCTATATTTATAGCCTCAAAATATATTTCCCAATCCACAAGTATTAATTACAAGGGCTTAGGATGAATTTTTAAATAAAAAGATTGTTGCAAAATATAATTTTTTGAACATATACAGATTGCAGAAAGTAAATGGGGAGATCAAAAGAAAAAATAACCAAGTCACATATTAACACAAATGAGATAGAATAGAAACTGCTTTATTTCATTCCAAGAAATCAAAAGTATCCTTCTCTTACAAAAATCCATGTGGGGGCATGGACCGAGGTCAAACTTAGATATACTCGATGAAAACCATACAAAAGGACCGTGACAAGAAGTAAAAATTGAACTTTAAAATCTAGATCAACTTGCCACAGACTGCTACCTACTTGACTATGCACAATATCCTTTATCAGTCATGAAACCCAATTCATAAACATACAAGTATACACAGACTATCAAAGATAGATCAACACCTCTGAAAACAAGCATTTGAATGATATGGTTCAACTTTGAGCCTTTTTGTCTACAATAGGACCCTGTTGTCAGAAAGAGGATCAGGCCTTTAATAAATTGAAGAATGAATGAAAATTGAATTATCTAAATAAAACTTCAGAGAAAACCTTAGTATGTTTTCTCCTTCTATTCTCCTCTTTTTCTTCCTTCTCATGTGGCTTTTATGCATTCCAAATTAGTTGAAGTAGTTCAACTACCTCATTTAGTTAAGTTAAATAAAACTTAACTAATTTTAGTTTAGGGGAAGCAATAATAATAATAATAATTAAGGGTTTTTTTATTAAATAATAACTAAGTAGGTGGGACCCCTTGTGACTCCCTTTTATTTCTTAACAAAATAAACATAATTAGACAACCAATTAAACACATGCCTCCTTGTGGCTCCCATATTTATTTCCACAATTTGAAATTTAAATATAAAAAATATTTCAATTTATATCCAAAACATGTAAATATCCACAATATCCCAAAAAATAGTTTGTTTTCCAAAACTTTTTGCAGTCCACTGTCCTCAATAAATCAACTATAAACACATAAATCAAAATCCATATTTTCCACTTTGAGAGGCAATTCTTCCTTTGTTGTTGTTGTCCCCTTTGAACTTCCCAGAAATAGCCTTAGGTTGGGTGGAACCTTGAGGCTTGATCTCACTAATGACATGGGATCAGTTGTCCCTCAAGTGCATACGGGAGGACACTGACTTGGTTGAGTCACTTGAAGGAGAGGAGGGAGCAACAACAACTTTACCTTTGTCATGCACATGGTAAGCCTCAGTTTTGAGTCATTTGCTTGCATGGGAGGACTGTATATGTGAGTGTGCAGAGGAAATTTGAGCATTTGGGTTTATAGGTGGAGGGGGAGGAGGTAATGACAAGTTTGGACAACCACGATGGTGGGAGACTGTTGGGTGAACAATGTCCTACCATCCATCATTCTCAGGAACTTCAGGTTGCAAAGATACATGGGGAGGCACATCGATACTAGGAACATTTTGGGGCTGGAAGGGAGGCCTCTCTTGTCTAGGCTGAACTATCCCTTGCCCAATCTAATTGAAAAACCCATCTTGAAAAAGCTGGTTCAACTCCTGAGGATCAACATCGAAATGTATTGTGAATTTGGTCCTTCTAGGCCCTATGTTCCAATTACCTCTTCCCCTATTGTTTTTTCCATGACTGCCTTTGTTGAAGAAGCTCATCCTGTGAAAAATCGCTTCAATGAAGAGTTGGTTTGAGTTTTCCCCTTTCAAAACCCGAAATCACGAGCTTCCACAACCAACAGATTAAAATGCAACTATGGCTAGGGTGACAGGCTCAAGGGTGGTTTGGAGTGACGTGCAGTAAATTCACATCGCTTCCTCACGTGGCCCTATTCAATTCTACGTACTAGACAACCATTAAAACAACATCAACCATTAAGTCCAATACAATAACCATTGCATAAATTAAATGCCATATCAATTGTAAATATTCGATGCCATATCCATTGCATAGTGCACCACCTGCAACATATCAAAATAATAACCATATGCTAACATTACTATATGTGCTTCCCATATCAACCTTTAACCAAGCACATAGTATAACATCCAGGTCCATCACTTTGTAACAATTATATATACATTCAAGGTTTATATGTAATCCTTTTTCAATAGACTTAGGACTTATCCATAGTTTTTCCTTTTGTTTTGATCAAGCTCCCATATAATCATATTATCTCTTTGCATAAAATCATGTATAAGATTTTGTTTAATCAATGTTATAGCATATCATAACACCTGTAACATAACATAATCCTCATATCCATAACATTTCCGTGTATTGCGAGTGAATCATTAACAACATATAGCAACAACGCATCAACCAACCATGTTGTCATATCAAATGAAACCAAGACTGCGTCATCAATTGTATAGGACTATGAAGGTAACATCATAACAAGAGAAACATATAAGCATAACACGTCTAAATTTTCACCTCTAGTCTACAAGGGGGTCCCACCTATTATTTAATTATTATTATCATAAATAAATAATGGAGCTTATCAATCATTTGCGGGCATAATTCATTGTTGCGATTTTAAACGTCAATAAACTGACGACTTCATAGGGAAATCTATTTCCAGCAGATTAAGAACTCAGACTGTCTGGTTTCACAGACCATGTAAACATTAGATCAAGAAAATATACACCAGAATGATTATGCAACAGGGGGAAGTGAGCGGTTTTAAGGGAAAAATGACTAGGATTTTGGGAATAACTCATGGAAAGTGTTAAGTAAGAGGGTGGTTATCCCTGTAAGTATAATCATTCAATTAATAATAGTAAAAGCATTCTTGACTTCAAGGATAAAAATATTCTGGTATGCTCTTTTGAATCTTGGAGTGGATGGAAGAAAAGGAAAGCAGAAAAGGGATAAAACCAACTATCTTATATAACAACAGTTGAAGCAGATAACAATTTCAATGTTGCTTTCAAGGGGAAACATCATGACATTTGTGTAACCTGATTGTTATTGATTAACAATACTTTGCAGAATAGCATCACTGTGGAAAAATTGATCCAACATTTTATTTTGACAAGGAATGAAGTCAAATAAAATAAACAAAATAGAAAGAACAAAAATAACATAAATGAAAAAACTGAAATGAATTACAGAAATGTAAAATCAAAGAAAATAAAACAAACTATAATACAAAAAAAATTCCATACACCATTTAAACTTTGAAGTTGGTTCCACATAGTGTTTTAAGTGGGAACCGTTGGTGCTATAGGAAAACAATCGCTCTTGCAAGTCCTTTAGGATATATGAATTTGTGCCCAGGACAAAAGCGATCTTAAAAGGACCCAACCATAACTTTTAGAACTTTGAATGCCTTCCTCTATCAGCATGATATGAATCCCAAACAATACCTTCTCATTAACCTTAAATTTGTCAACCTTACACTTTTATTGAAATATGTTTTAATAGTTTGTTGTATTCTCTTTATATTATCCAAGGCAAACGTCCTTTGCTCCTCTAAATCCAAAAGTGCATTCATTATTTGAGAGACATCGGAAGAATTTAATTCTTCAAATTGTAGCATTAACCTTAGAGAAGAAAGTTCCAGCTTGGTAGGTAGAATGGCTTCTTGACCATAAACAAGCTGAAAAGGAGTGCAACCAGTGCTCACCTTGGTGGTAGTGTGATCTGCCCAAAGGGTGTAAGTGAGGAGAGTGTGCCATTGGCGAGGCTTATCTTCAATGAGCCTCTTGATAATTCTAACCATATTCTTGTTGTTAGACTCGGCTTGCCCATTTCCTTGGGGATAATAAGCTGATGAGGTAAAATGTTTAACCCCTAATTTAGCTAAAAATTGGGTCATCTTAGTAGAAATAAAAGCAGGACCATTGTCTACAATAATTTCCAAAGGAAGACCAAATCTGGAAAAAAATTGGTCTCAAGGAAAAAAATCGCCTCCTCATCCTGTGAATGCTTAAGTGGGACAACTTCAATCCATTTCGTAAAATAGTTTGTGGATTTCAAGATAAAAAAGTGCCCTGCTGAAGATGGAGGATTAATAGGACCAATAAATTCCAAACCCCATTTTGAAAAAGGAAATTCAGGGAGGATAGGTTTTAAAGGCATAGAAGAAAGACATTCTTTCCCAACAAACTTCTGGCACTTGTCACAAGATCTTTAAAAAATACAAGAATCATGAAAGATTGAAGGCGGATAGTACCCTTTCCTGATAATCTTAAAAGAAATAATTTTAGCAGAAAAGTTACCTCCTACATCAATAATAGAATTTGAAGAACCATGAGCCTCTTGTAACAATTTTTGTGCTTCCTCATTTTTCACACATCGAAGTAACATACCATCGAAAAATCTCCTAAACAAGAAGTCTCCTATAATGATGTATCTAGAAGATTCGAAACAAAGCCTTCTTCTTCAATGGGTATCTAAGTTATCTGGACATATTTGATTTTTCAAGTAATAAACCAAATCCTTATACCAAGGATGTTCATCCACTGGAAGGATTTGATTTTTAATGTAAAACAGGGTTGATAGAGAACTATCTTGTTCATCAATTTACTCATTTGCTTCAGTATGTTGAGCTCAGTGAAGGGCTAAGTCACATCCCTTGATATTTTTAGAAGTCACGATGGTTAGATCATGCTCCTAGATGTTGGAAAGCCAGTGTGCAAGCTTCCCTGAAAGATAAGTTTGTGAGAGTAAAAACTTGACAGCAGGTAAAGGGACTTTTACCAGTGTGTGCTTACCTAAGATGAAGTGGCGAAACTTTTCAACATCTTTACAAGAGTGAAAGCATGTTTTTCAATATAAGAATATTTAAACTTATCATCTGACAAGCTTTGACTCATATAAGCCGCCGTTTTTTAATTAATTTGGTCATCACATTGCATGGGGATAGTAGAAACTGCTTCCTCTGTGGCATTAGTATATATCATAAATTCTTTCTCAAAATCCAGCTTCACCAAAACCGTTGTGGAACTGATTTTCTTCTTGATCCCTACGAAAACATTTTTTATGTCATCTGTCCAAGAAAAGGAGTGATCTTGCTTAAGAATATTTTGAATTGGCTTGACCATTCCAACAAAATCAGGAACAAACCTACGGACAAAGTTGATAACACCCATAAAGGCTTGAACCTCCTTTTTGAAAGTAGGAGCAGGAAGATTTAGGATAGAAACAATCCTTTCGGGATCTATTCTTATTCCTGAATCAGAGATAATGTGCCCAAGGAGATTTCCCTTGGTAACGCTAAAAATGGACTTAGAAGGATTTAAAGAAATGTTGAATTTCCTGCATCGCATGAGAATATTTCTAAGATGAAGGAAATGATCTTATCGGTTTTTAGAATACACAGTTAATTCATCAAGATAAATTTGAATCATTTTTCCGATCAAATTGCCAAAATCTATTTGCATAGCTCTTTGGAAAGTGGCACCTGCATTAGATAAGCCAAAAGGCATATGTTCATAAGGGAAAGTTCCCCAACGTGTAATAAAAGTGGTTTTATATTTATCTGTACTTTTTACCTTGATCTGATTGTAACCAAACAAACTGTCAAGTAAGGACATCATCTGTGACCCTGCAACTTGTTGCAAAATCATTTCCATATTAGGGAGAGGAAAATGGTATTTTATACTGGCTCTATTCAATGAGAAAAAATCAACTCATAATCTAATACGACCAATTTCTTTCCGAACAAGAACCAAATTAGAAACCCACTTAGAATACTTAACAAGGAAAATTATCCCATCCTTCAAGAGTTTTTCCAACTCCTTTCGAATAGTTGCTTCCAATCCAGGCTTAATGGGTCTTTGTTTTTTCCTAACCGGTTTTATTCCCTCCTTGATAGGAATGACATGTTGTATAAGAGCAGGACCAAAACCATGAAGATCCTCATAAGACCAAACAAAAACATATTGAAATTCACCAAACAACTCAGTGAACTTCAATTTTTCTTCATCAGAACATTGGGCACCTATTTTAACATTCTTTGGACACTCAGGTGTCCCAATGTTCAAGGAAATGGTTTCACCCACTTTCCTTTTTGACTCCTCTTCTTTATGTTTTTCTTTTTTGCCTACATCACTCAATGAAAATGAACTTTCTAGAGGATTCAAGCCCTTCAGAATTTTGTTATATTACATTGATATAATTTCCTTAGGCTTATAAGGTTCATTTTGAATGAAAGCACATATGCTCTCATCACTAGGGAAGACCTTCCATGACTCTACATTGTCAAGGATATGTGGACAATACAAAGATTGAAAGGTGCAATTAGGTCTTTTTGGAAGAAGTTGTCAAGTAGGAGAGGCTACAAAAACAACTAACTTGTCAACCACTGAGTTCAATTCCCTTTTAACATGAGTGATGTTGAAAGATATCAAGTTCGAGATAAATTCCCAAACAATTTTGGTGTAACGTTTCATTAACTTTTTGCTAGGAGAATATATCTTACGTACAAGGTTTACAACAAGTTTGGAATCCCTAAAAACTGTAAGGTGACCACAACCTAAATTATAGGCATTTTAAATGCCTATCAATAATGCTTCAATTTCGGTGACATTGTTAGTACAAGAAAACTCTAAGCTATAGAAAAAGTTGTGAATTTTACCCACAAGAGAGTACAAGATAATACCAGCTTTGTTTCCTTCATTGGAGCATGAAACATCAAAGTTCATATGCCACATCCCATCCTCTATGTCTATTTGTTCCAAGGTAGTGCTATCCTCATCTACAAAGATGGAATACACTCCTAACTCCTCCTCGATATAATTTACATTAGGTTGTGGAATGCTTTCTATATAAGGTGATATTCTTCCTTCCCTTAGGACTATAATGTTTTTCCCATTCAGAGGAACGGATAAGTGTGTCCCGTCGAGTGAGAGATATCCACCCATCAACGATTTCCAATCTCTTCCTAAGATGATCGAGTAATTACTCATTGGCAGATCGATTACCTGAATATTAAGGGTTGTCCTTATTTCAGGATGCATGCACAAAACCAAGGTCACATCCTTGATTTCACCTATGGTCGATTGTTGTAAACTATTATAAGAGAGCATGCTTCTGGCATTCTCATTTGTACAATACAATCCTATCTCCTCCATAATAATATTCGACATTACACTTGGGCCCAAACCGACGTCAATGAGACAACAATGGACTATTTTTTCCATAATCTTTACAGAAATAAAAAATGTTTTTTTTTTACAAGGTGTCTAAAATTATGTACACCTACTTTATTTACAGTTGAATCCTCTTCATCTACCTCTTCAGATAGGTTGTCTACAATGGAAGCTTTTCCTTCGATGAAATTTTTCAGATGCTTTTGTTGCTTAGGGATGAAAACCATGTCCAAGAGGGTAGCAGAAGCTTTAATATTAGCCAATTGATTGAGAATGTTGTATTTGGAAGAGGGAAGAGGGGAAGTAGTTCCTTGACTGTCAGGATATTTATAAACTTGAACCGTAGCAGCTGGTGAAGATGATCTTGGGCTAGAAGAAGTGTGAGGAGGATCATATTTACCTTTTGTAGCATATGATTTATTCCTAGTATTTATGATCATAACATCCTCTGGCTCTGCAAAATATAGAACAACAATAGTAGTTTCAGGCCTTTTACCAAATATTTTATCTCTGACACTCTTCTTTACCTCACACGTACTTTCCTCATGGTGTTCCTCACAACAGTTACACCAACTACGAGGCATGATAGCTTTACGTTGAAATTTATTTTCATTAGGATTCTTAAAGGGCGGTGAAGAAGAAGATGAGTCCCCAGGGGTAAGTGAAGAGACATTTCCTTTCCGCTCATATGCTATCATTTGATTATTCATGTCTTGTACAAGCTGTAAGAGGGAGGACATGTCTGTCTATTTAACTGAGTATCCCTTAGGAAGACCTGTTCTTTCTAGCTATTCTTCATACTCTAAACAAGTATGCAAAGAGGAACCAAGGTTATCAATGGATTTTTCCTCAAGCCTATGACGGTAGGGGGAAGGTAGAGAATTATAGTAATGCATAAAAGCGACTTGGTTTTGAGGGAGAATGATTTTAGGAATTTGGAAATATAATTTGGTGAAACACAAGTTGAAAGACTTGATAGTTTCATCATCTTTATAAGCAATGTTATTGTAATTCCATAACTGCTTGACTCGGCTCTTAGACTGCCCATAGGTATACTTGAACCAATAGACTAACTCCTCCCAAGTGGAAAGAATCTTGGGAGGAAGATCAAATAAATCGGTCGTTGCCTTCCCTTCAAGGGAATTAACAAATAAGTGCATACAAGTGTCATTGTCATTGGCTCCTATGTTGTGACATGCATTAGAAAATGCCACCAAATGTTCATTTGTAGTGACCGTGTTATTCTCTGAAAACCTATGGACATGCTCTTTGAATTTAGGAAGTGGACGAGTAACATGTGCTAGGTTAAGAGGGCAGGAAACATGCCACAAAGTAGTTGTAGCATCTTCTTCAAACTAAAAAAGCCCATACTTTTTTATGGTTTTGGTGGGTTTAGTAGTATATTGGACAAGTTCTTGATGACTATACAAGCTACCAATCACTGACGATGATGAAGGTTGAGATGAAGAAGAACCTCTAGTTCCATTAGAGCCACCACTAGATGTCATCTTGTGAACGATAGATAAGGGAGAAAAATATGAATTGGTTGAATCAGACAAAGTTATCCTTAGAGTACTTTGTTGGATTGACAAAACAATGTTTATTCTTCCTATTTCAGCAATAGGGTTGATCTCAAGTGATAAATCTCTTCTCTTCCTAGAGATGCGAGGGTTTAAGGACATGAAAAGAAAATCAAAACTGTAGGAAAAATAAAAGCTATGGTTGATTCATAGGTTGTCTTTGCCTAGCTTCCCAACATTCTCGGACACTTATGTCTTGTTCAATCACTTCCCATGAATGTTCAAGCTCAACCCAGGTATTAGCGGTTTCTAAGATGCTATTAAACAAGTTTAAAACAATGTTGGTTTGATCTTTAAGACCAGGCTCAATATTGGGCTGCCTTGCAACAAGTATAATCATGAAGAAAAGAAATATTCAAAGAATCAAAAGTAGCAATATAAATATATTCAATGATAATCAAGCATACAATCAACCAAATAGATATGGAATATCTACCCATTATGGTCGCCAAATAAATGTTGAGGAAAATATATGAATTTATCTTACTCAAGCATTTTCGGATCTTCCTTGTCTAAGGCAAGATAGTCGGGAATATTACCCTATGTTTATAGCCTCAAAATGTATTTTCCAATCCACAAGTATTAATTACAAGGGCTTAGGCTGATTTTTTAAATAAAAGTATTGTTGCAAAATATAATTTTTTATATAATTTTCTGAACATATACAGATTGCAGAAAGTAAATGTGGAGATCAAAACAAAAAATAACCATGTCACATATTAACACAGATGAGACATAATAGAAATCACTTTATTTCATTCCAAGAAATCAAAAGTATCCTTCTCTTATAAAAATCCCCATGGGGGCATGGACCAAGGTCAAACTTAGATATCCCCGATGAAAACCATACAAAAGGACTCTGACAAGAAGTAAAAACTAAACTTTAAAATCTGGATCAACTTGCCACAGACTGTTTCCCACTTGACTCTGCACAATATCCTTTATCAGTCATGAAACTCAATTCATAAACAAACAAGTCTACACAGACTATCAAAGATATATGAACACCTCTGAAAATAAGCATTTGAATGATATGGTTCAACTTTGAACCTTGTTGTCTACAATAGGACCCTGTTGTCAAAAAGAGAATTAGGCCTTTACTAAATTGAAGAATGAATGAAAATTGAACTATCTCAATAAAACTCCAGAGCAAACCTTAGTATGCTTTCTCCTTCTATTCTCCTCTTTTTCTTCCTTCTCATGTGTCTTTTATACATTCCAAATTAGTTGAAGTAGTTCAACTACCTCATTTAGTTAAGTTAACTAAAACTTAACTAATTTTAGTTTAGGGGAAGAAATATTAATAATAATAATTAAGGGTGTTTTTATTAAATAATAACTAAGTAGGTGGGACCCCTTGTGACTCCCTTTTATTTCTTAACAAAATAAACATAATTTTACAACCAATTAAACACATGCCTCCTTGTGGTTCCCATATTTATTTCCACAATTTGAAATTTAAATATCAAAAATATTTCAAATTATATCCAAAACATGTAAATATCCACAATATCCCAAAAAATAGTTTGTTGTCCAAAACTTTCTACAGTCCATTGTCCTCAATAAATCAATTATAAACACATAAATCAAAATCCATATTTTCCACTTTGAGAGGAAATTCTTCCTTTGTCGATGTTGCCTCCTTTGAACTTCCCAGAAATAGCCTTAGGTTGGGTGGAACCTTGAGGCTTGATCTCACTAATGACATGGGAGCAGTCATCCCTCAAGTGCATACAGGAGGACACTGACTTGGTTGAGTCACTTGAAGGAGAGGAGGGAGAAGCAACAACTTTACATTTGTCATGCACATGATGAGCCTCGGTTTTGAGTCATTTTCTTGCATGGGAGGACTGCATAGGTGAGTGTGCAGGGGAAATTTGAGCATTTGGATTTACAGGTGGACGAGGAGGAGGAGGACGTAATGACAAGTTTGGCCAACCACGATGGTGGGAGACTGCTGGGCGAACAATCTCCTGCCATCCATCATTCTTGGGAACTCCAGGTTGCAAAGATACATGGGGAGGCACAGGGATACCAGGAACATTTTTGGACTGGAAGGGAGGCCTCTCTGGTCTAGGATGAACTATCCCTTGCCCAATCCAATTGAAAAACCCAGCTTGAAAAACATGGTTCAACTTCTAAGGATCGACATCGAAATGTATTGAGAATATGGGCCTTCTAGGCCCTCTGTTTTGGTTACCTATTCCGCTATTGTTTCTGCCATGACTGCCTCTGCTGAAGAAGCTCATCCTATGAAAAAATACTTCAATGAAGAGTTGGTTTGAGTTTTCCCCTTCCATAACCTGAAATCGTGGAGCTTCCACAACCAACAGAGAAAAATGCAACTATGGCTAGGGTGATGGGCTCAAGGGTGGTTTGGAGTGACATGCAGTAATGCACGTCGCTTCCTCACCTGGCCCTATTCAATTCTATGTAGTAGCCATCCCTTAACACAACATTAACCATTAAGTCCAATATAATAACCATTGCATAAATTCAATTCCATATCCATTGTAAAGATCCGATGCCATATCCATTGCATAGTGCGCCACCCGAAACATATCAAAATAATAACCATATGCTAACATTACCATATGTGCTTCCCATATCAACCTTTAACCAAGCGCATAGTATAACAGCTAGGTCCATCACTTTGTAACAATTATATATACATTCAAGGTTTATATGTAATCCTTTTTCCATAGCCTTATGACTTATCCATAGTTTTTCCTTTTGTTTTGATCAAGCTCCCATATAATCATATTATCTCTTTGCATAAAATCATGTATAAGATTGTTTTTAATCAATGTTATAACATAACATAACACCTGTAACATAACATAATCCTCATATCTATAGCACTGCCTTGTATTGAGAGTGAATCATTAACAACATTTAGAAACAATGCATCAACCAACCATGTTGTCATATCAAATGAAACCAAGACTGCATCATCAACTGTATAGGACTATCTAGGAAACATCATAACAACAACGACATATAAGTGTAACACATCTATATTTGCGCATCTAGTCCACAAGGGGGTCCCATCTACTACTTAATTATTATTATCATAAATAAATAATAGAGCTTAGCAATCATTTGCGGGCATAATTCATCGTTGCGATTTTAATTGTCAACACCAAGGCCATTTTTCATTAAGAGTCATAAAAGACTCTTCTGTGGAAAAATAGGTAAGAGATGCCTCGTAAAACCGTCAGAATGAAAAACATGTTTGTAAAAAGTAACCCAAGGTTGTATTATACCTTATATTTAAGTTGTGCAAGTTGTTAGGGGTGTGGTTTATCATAGTAGACATGTTCACGTTGTTAATTTTGAAATTGCAAGTTTAAAGAGTGTGGTTGTGCAAAAGAGGCAAAGTTTGTCTTGTAATTTGCATGGTCTACATTGTACTAAGTGACAAAATTAAAATGCACACCCAAGCTTCCCTGTAGCTCCAAAAATTGTTTTAAAAGTTTTAAGATGGAGTTACATAAATGGTAAATTTATCTATGCATCTAAAGTTCAATTGAAGAACAAGAGAGGTTGCTTTCATGCACCTAGAATTGGGATTTCATGTAAATTTGAAGGGAAAATTGTCTTAGCCTCAAATGCATGCCCTAGTGTCAATTTTGAGCCAAATTTAGTGGTTCATATTGCATGAGCTATATTTTGTGATTTTACACATGTATATAAACTTATATCGACATTTCCAGACATAAACCTACCTAGTGTACATAAAGGATAAAATTTGCATTATAAAACCAAAGGGACAAATTATTAAAGTTGGCTATATTAATCTGCATGCCCAAAGTTGGATAAGGATCAATAATTTAGGATTTAAGTTGTAAATTGATAATTGATCTAAAAATGAAGAAGACTTGAAAAACTTGAAAATTTATTGCAAGTGAAATGTTATGTGTTTAAAGAAAATGGATCAGTTTGCAACACATAAATTAAAGGATTACTTATGCAAATTACACATAGACAGCAGCATAATCAATGAACATAAACACATAAGCACAAAAATTGATAAAGGAGTTCACCCCTCTTATGGGCTACATCTCCTGGTCCAGCTTCCAATGGATCATTAGTATTAATTGCTCAAAAAGAGCTCAAAAACATGTCTTACAATGCTCAAACTGACAAACCGACTGCTCCAATGGCTTCCCAGCGTCCCAAAACCCCTGTCTGGGCTGTTTCGGCACCTCAATCGGTCGAAAAATGAGAAATATAGGCCTCCTGGAAGTCTCCTTCTTCAAGCTTGTTGTCTCTGGTTCTACAATTCACACCCCCTTCCAATGAACTTGGCTCACACGCTCATTTAAGCGAAAAAACACAGCACCGAGTGAAACCGCGCCAACGGTGCAAACCGTAGGACGGTTAAGGGAGCACCAGCCCCTAACCGCCTAGGCACCTGGGCGTATGAATGGTCATATGACCTCGCGCATAGACAAAGGTGGTTAAACCGTCATAACCATTGGAACTCCTTTCCCGTGCTCCGTTCGTATGGAAATCCATGGGCTACATGGAATAACCCCCGCACATTATATTACAATAGGGCCACAATACATATGGCACGGGAATATACAAAGCGCACACAACCATGGGTCGGGGCTAAGACCCGGCCCGACCCCCCACCAAACAATACAAAAAGCAAACTTAAATAAATGTAAGCCCACATTCATTACAAGGAATAAGCGGTGGTCCGCTGGTCGGAAGCTCGTTGCGAAGGCACTAAGTGTGGGGGAGGTCCGGGGGTCGAACCCCGCGGACTCCCAATACAATTTTATATATGAATACAATGACCAAAGAATGAGCGACACGTGGCGCCCTCGGGTTGGGCCACATGTCCTCATACTATTCGCCAACAAAGGACATGTATCGGCTCCTCATTCACCACTGTCAACCAACCAATGTCTGCCATGTCACCATACAGACTGTACGGACTGGTACAGTGAGCATCAAAAAAAAATTCCCTGTTTGCCTTGACGAACAGATCGTGATATCTTCTCCATACGACGTCCATTTGACAAAGTAAATATACCGCCAGAATCAGGAAGATGAGACGGACGCAATGACACTATTTTCATCGCATTTCGAGCACTTTGAAATTTGAACAAAATTTGATCCCCTGATCACACCTCCCCATTGGGAAGCTTTTGGACCTCCAAAAGACTATCTCAGTCTATGTGAAGATGAGGGTATAGTTCCCTCACCCTTCCAACCTCAATCCACTTGGCCTTTCTTGGATTCGTCCCTTTAAGACCAACTCGCAAATATTCCACATTTCCTCGCTTCGAAGTTCGCATCCTCCTGTCAAGGATGGTGTCTTCTTGCAATTCTGTTAGATACTCTGGAGAAAAATCATCTATGGAAGGAATCTGAACATGCTCTCCTTGATCATCAATCAATGGAGGCTCATACAACTTCAAATTCTCAACATTAACAACTGCATACAT
>ML778046.1:1033640-1055024 GCA_009831015.1 Picea engelmannii
GAAGAAGAAGAAGATGATGATGGAGGAGGAGAGGGTGGTGGAGAAGCACCATTCCCTCCATTTTCGCCTGGAGTTTTGTCACCACCGCCTCCCTTATGCATTGAAGGGTTGGAGCCTTCACCCTGCGACATTATGTTCCATTCCATCAAGATCTTCATCATATCTCTCAACTCCATGACAGCTTGTCTGAGATCTTCTTCTTTAGTCGGAACACGTTCATGATTTTCTGCACGAGCAATGCTTGGTGAATGTCTCTCTGAAACTTGCGGTGACTGAATCTGCTTCCTCCTTGTCGGATAAGAACTTGGCTCCACAAGTTGACCTTCTCCTCTTGTGAGTTTCAACCTTGTAAGCATCAGAAACAAAACTTGCAAACAATCAAGTCTTCAAAACCAGTGCTCTGATACCAACTTGATCTAAAAATGAAGAAGACTTGAAAAACTTGAAAATTTATTGCAAGTGAAGTGTTATGTGTTTAAAGTAAATGGATCAGTTTGCAACACATAAATTAAAGGATTACTTATGAAAATTACACATAGACAACAGCATAATCAATGAACATAAACACATAAGCACAACAATTGATAAAGGAGTTCACCCCTCTTATGGGCTACATCTCCTGGTCCGGCTTCCAATGCATCATTATTATTAATTGCTCAAAAAGTGCTCAAAAACATGTCTTACAATGCTCAAACTGACAAACCGACTACTCCAATGGCTTCCCAGCATCCCAAAACCCCTGTTTGGGCTCTTTCGGCACCTCAATTGGTCGAAAAATGAGAAAGATAGGCCTCCTCGAAGTCTCCTTCTTCAAGCCTGCTGTCTCTGGTTCTACAATTCGCACCCCCTTCCAATGAACCTGGCTCACACGCTCATTTAAGCGAAAAAACCCAGCACTGGGCGCAACCGCACCAACGGTGCAAAACCATAGGACGGTTAAGGGCATGCCAGCCCCTAACTGCCTAGGCACCTGGGTGTATGAATGGTCATATGACCTCGCGCATAGACAAAGGTGGTTAAACCGTCATAACCATTGGAACTCCTTTCCTGCGCTCCGGTCGTATGGAAATCCACGGGCTACATGGAATAACCCCCGCGCATTATATTACAATAGGGCCACAATACATATGGCACGGGCATATACAAAGCGCACACGACCATGGGCCGGGGCTAAGCCTCGGCCCGACCCCTCGCCAAACAATACAAAAAGCAAACTTAAATAAATGTAAACCCACATTCATTACAAGGAATAAGCGGTGGTCCACTGGTCGGAAGCTCGTTGCGAGGGCGCTAAGTGTGGGGGAGGTCTTGGGGTCGAACCCCGCGGACTCCCAATACAATTTTATATATGAATACAATGACCAAAGAATGAGCGACACGTGGCGCCCTCGGGTTGGGCCACATGTCCTCATACTATTCACCAACAACGGACACGTGTCGGCTCCTCATTCGCCACTGTCAACCAACCACCATCTTCCATGTCACCGTACGGACTGTACGACCCTGCCATGTCAGACCGTACGGACTGGTACAGTCAGCATCAAAAAAAAATTGCTTGTTTGCCTTGACGAACAGATCGCGATATCTTCTCCATACGACGTTCATTTGACAAAGTAAATATACCACCGGAATCAGGAAGACGAGACGGACGCAATGACACTATTTTCGTCACATTCCCAGCACTTTAAAATTTGATCCCTTGATCAATAATTCCAATATTTATACTTGTTACTACAATTATTAGTTCATTTACACTCCAAAAAGGATGATTCTCGTGCATAAATATTTACAACATTTTGATGAATTAGTGGATGGTGGGTTATGAGAGAAACCAAGGTCGGTTTTTCATTTTCAGTCATGAAAGGTTCTTCTGTGCAAAAATAGGCAAAAAATGCATAGTAAAATCCTTGAAATGCAAAAATTGTTAGTAAAAAGTAACCCAATGTTGTATTATACCTTAGATTTGAGTTGTGCAAGTTGTCGGGGATCTGGTTTATCATAGTAGACATGTTTATGTTGTTTATTTTTCAATTGCAAGTTTAAAAATGGTGGTTGTGCAAAAGAAACAAAGTTTTCCTTGTAATTTGCAAGGTATAAAATGTATTAAGTGATTAAATGAAAATGCACACCCAAGCTTCCCTATAGCTCGAAAATTTGTTTTATAACTTTTAAGATGGAGTTACATAAATTTTGAATTTACCTATGCATCTAAAGTTCAATTGAAGAACATGAGAGGTTGCTTCCATGTACCTAGAATTGGGATTTCATGTAAATTTGAAGGGAAAAGTGCCTCAGCCTCAAATGCACGTCCTAGTCTCAATTTTGAGCCAAATTTAGTGGTTCATCTTGCAGAAGTTGTAGTTTGTGATTTTACACATATCTATAAACTTATATTGACATTTTCATACATAAACCTACCCGATGTGCATAAAGGATAAAAATTGCATTGTAAAACCAAAGGGCCAAATTGTTAAAGTTGGCTATATTAAATTGCACGCCCAAAGTTGGCTAAGGATCAATAATTTATCATTTAAGTTGTAAATTGATTATTCCAATATTTATAACATGTTTGTACAATTAGTAGTGCATTTACACTCAAAAAATGAGCATTTCTATGCACAAAGATTCATGGAATTTTGATGAATAAGGGGATGGTAGGTTATAAGAGAAACCAAGGTCAGTTTTGCATTAAGAGCCATAAAATACTCTTCTATTCAAAAATAGGCAAGAGATGCACAGTAAAACCATCGAAATGAACAAACTATCTGTAAAAAGTCACCCAATGTTGTATTATACCTTAGATTTGAGTTGTGCAAGTTGCTAGGGATGTGGTTTATCATAGTAGAAATGTTCATGTTGTTTATTTTGTAATTTCAAGTTTATAAAGGGTGGTTGTGCAAAAGAGACAAAGTTTTCCTTGTAATTTGCAAGGTATAAATTGTACTATGTGACTAAATGAAAATGCACGCTCAATCTTCCCTGTAGCTCCAAAATTTGTTTCATAAGTTTTAAGATGGAGTTACATAAATGGTAAATTTATCTATGCATCTAAAGTTCAATTGAAGAACACAAGAGGTTGTTTTGATGCACCTCCAATTGGGATTTCATGTAAATTTGAAGGGAAAATTGCCTGAACCTCAAATGCACGCCCTAGTCTTATATTTGAGCCAAATTTAGTAGTTCAACTTGCATACACTGTAGTTTGTGATTTTACATGTCTATAACATTATATTGAAAATTTCAAACTGAGACCTACCTGATGTGCATAAAGGCTAAAAATTGCATTGTAAAAGCAAAGGGCCAAATTCTTAAAGTTGGCTATATTAAACTGCACACCCAAAGTTGGTTGAGGCTCCATAATTTAGGATTTAAGTTGTAAATTGATTATTACAATATGTATAACCTATTTGCACAATTAGTAGTGCATTTACACTCCAAAAAGGATGATTTATATGCACAAAGATTCATGAAATTTTGATGAATCAGAGGATGGTGGGTTAGGAGAGAAACCAAGGTTAGTTTTGCATTAAGAGTCATAAAAGGCTCTCCTGTGCAAAAATAGGCAAGAGATGCATACTAAAACCATCGAAATGCACAAATGTTTATAAAAAGTATCCCAATTTTGTATTATACCTTAGATTTAAGTTGTGCAAGTTGATGCGGATGTGGTTTATCATAGTAGACATGTTCATGTTTATTTTGCAAATTCATGTTTAAAAAAGGTGGTTGTGCAAAAGAGGCAAAGTTTTCCTTGTAATTTGCAAGGTATACATTGTACTATATGACTAAATGAAAATGCACGACCAAGCTTCCTTACAACTCCAAAAATTGTTTTATAAGTTTTAAGATTGAGTTACATAAATGGTAAATTTACCTATGCATCTAAAGTTCAATTGAAGAAAAATGAGAGGTTGCTTTGATGCACCTAGAATTGGGATTTTGTGTAAATTTGAATGCAAAACCACCTCAATGTCAAATCCATGTCCTAGTCTCAATTTTGAGACAAATTTAGTGGTTCAACTTCCATAAGTTGTAGTTTGTGATTTTACACATGTCTATAAACTTTTATTGGGATTTTTAGACATAAACCTACCTGGTGTGCATAAAGGCTAAAAATTGCATTGTAAAACCAAAGGGACAAAATGTTAAAGTTGGCTATAGTAAACTGTAGGTCCAAAGTTGGATATGGCTCCATAATTTAGGATTTAAATTGTAAATTGATGATTACAATATATATAACCTGTTTGTACAATTAGTAGTAGATTTACACTCCAAAAATAATGATTTTTATGTACAAAGATTCATGAAATTTTGATGAATTAAAGGATGGTAGGTTAGGAGAGAAATGAAGGTCAATTTTGCATTAAGAGTCATAAAAGACTCTTTCATGAAAAAATAGGCAAGAGATACATAGTAAAACCATCAAAATGCACAAATTGTTTGTAAAAAGTAACCCAATGTTGTATTATACCTTAAATTTGAGTTGTGCAAGTTGTTGGGGATGTGATTTATAATAGTAGACCTATTCTCGTTGTTTATTTTTCAATTTCAAGTTTAAAAAGGGTGGTTGTGCAAACAAAGAAAAGTTTTCTTTGTAATTTTCAAGGTATAAATTGTACTATGTGACTAAATGAAAATGCACACCCAAGCTTCCTTGTAGCTCCAAAATTTGTTTTATAAGTTTGAAGATGGATTTACATAAATTTTAAATTTACCCATGCATCTAAAGTTCAATTGAAGAACACGAGAGGTTTCTTTCATGCACCTAGAATTGGGATTTCATGTAAATTTGAATGCAAAACTTCCTTATCCTCAAATGCATGCCCTAGTCTCAATTTTGAGCCAAATTTAGTGGTTCAACTTGCATAATCTATAGTTTGTGATTTTACACTTGTCTATAAACTTCTATTGGATTTTTCATACATAAACCTACCTGGTGTGCATAGAGGCTAAGAATTGCATTGTAAAATCAAAGGGCCAAATTGTTAAAGTTAGTTATATTAAACTGCACATCCAAAGTTGGATATGGCTCCATAATTTAGGATTTAACTTGTAAATTGATCATTCCAATATTTATAACATGTTTTTACAATCAGTAGTGCATTTACACTCCAAACAAGATGTTTTCTATGCACAAAGATTCACTAAATTTGATGAATCAGAGGATGGTTGGTTATGAGAGAAACCAAGGTCAGTTTTTCATGTTCAGTCATAAAAAACTCTTTTGTGCAAAAAGACTTTGTAATTTGCAAGGTCGAACCTACAATAAGTGAGAACATTAGAATGCACGCCCAAGCTTCCCTCTAGCTCAAAAATTGTTGTAAAGGTTGTAATATGGAGTTAGATATAAATTAAATTTGCATATGTCATTTAAAGTACAATTGAAGAACATGAGAGGTTGCTTTCATGCATCTATATTTGGGATTTCATGTAAATTTGAATGCAAATCAACCTCAGAGTAAAATGCATGCCCTAGTGTGTTATAACCTTAATTTACACCCTACGGGATAGAAGGGAGTTCAGAAGAAGATGAAAGCCAAAATAAATGTATTGCTTGAGATTTGGGCCCTTTTTGGAGGTCATCGCGGCTCTAAAAGGGTACAACACGCGATGATCATCGCACATAAGAAGTGGTACAATGAGCAATGAATTGTCAAATCTTCTAGATTCGTGGAGTTACGAAGAGATATGCGAGGGATGGATTATATCTTTGTGGTATGATCCTAGGAACTCAAAACATTAGAGTCTTTAGTGGTCTATAGAAGATCTAGAAGCTCTCCCAAGCCTCTTCCAAGGTTTTATATAAAAAAAGAAAGTATTGATAAATATAAGGAGGAATAATTAGTAATGTTGTGTTTTCCATTTGTAGAGGAGATTTTCTTATTCACGACAACTAGAAATAAGAGTGCCTAGCCTGATCAAGAAGTTGAGGAGAAGAAAGGAACAATGAGCCAAAGGAAAATTTCATCCTCATCAAAGGTATGCAATATTGATGTAATTTCTTCATGATTATTAATAGATCATTAGTTTTCCTCCATATTATTTGTGTTTGATTCATGAATGGTTTGGATCTCATCTTATAAGTGATAGATCAAAGTGGATCTAGTATATTGGATTTTCCTAACACTAGAAGGATAGTGGATATATGGTTGCTTGGATTTTTGTGGGCAAGGAGCAGGTTGCAGAAGCTGGAGCTGAAATTCAGGAGTTCCAACAGCCGATACATGTGAGGAAAACTGCCAACCTAAGTTATGTTTCACCTCCTTCTTGGTTGAAAAGGAAAATATTTTCTTAGATATAAAAAGACCTTAGAAAATTAAACTTATTTTTGTCTAGGATCAATAGACATATCCTAGGGAGATCTTACTATTTACTCAATGATATCCATGTGAGATTTTTCCCATAATAGAACTGATGATTCCATTGGGGAAGAATGTTCTCTAGTTTCAATGTCTTTTCCAATCCTTTCCTTTGCTTGTTTGTGATTTTTTTTTTTATTCCATAGACTCCTCCAGAGTCTAGATCTATCAAATCTGATAGATCTGGAATAGATCTAACAGACCTGGAACAAATCCATCCTTTCCTAAAAAATAAAATTTATTTGCATCATTGCGGGTTGCAGTAAATTAGTCACGTGATGATCATCGCTAGTTGACTAGCATGTGTCTTGTGACGATCTATGAAAAATGTAGAATTATAGAAATACCCCGGCTTTTGAAATTGGATTGGTTCTTTTGATCCTTAAATTCTTTGAGTTGTTTGTTATGATAGTGATTTACCTTTATTTGAGCTATTTTTTCTCATGATTTGCTTTCAAGAGGTGTTTTGAGTGCATTTGTGTGGACTATTTTCATTTCTTGGATAGATTTTTTTTTATTTATTTATTTTTATCTGAGAGATTCAGTGAAGTTGGGAAAAGAACCCAACATATATGAATATATATGGTAGTGTTTGATACTGATTGCATTGGTTGTCCTTTTGTAATTATTGTTCATTACTAGATCTATCCTCCTAGGTGAGTTTTGGGTGTGATCTTGGTAGATACATTGGAGTGGGATGATCTAGCATCATTTCCAATTTCCTACAACCCCTTTGCTTCTTGTTGTTGTCATTTTTCCTTTTGCATTCATATTCTTTCTTAGATCAAGAATCTTTTTGCATTACAATTGGAAAAATAACAAAAAAAGACAAAACAATGTTGCTTTCTTGACTGTTTTTGAAGAATTAGTGAAAAGAGTGCATTGGTTCTTCATTTTTTGGTTTCAAATTATTGAAGAAGTTTCAGATCTGAAAAAAAGAAATTTACAAAATTTTCCAAGAAAAAGGAAAATTGTTTTTCCCTCTTGTAGCTAGATTTCTTTGAATCAAAAAAATTGCATTACCATCTTTTCATTTGCTTGGTTGGGTCAAGAGTCATAACATCACCAAAAGTTTCATCCACTTCCTTTTGACTTAAGCAACAACCATAAAAAAATGCATAATCTAAAATTTATTAGACACTTTTCTTTCATAGTGAACCAACAATAGATAGGATTAGGGCCTTGGAATAGGATTGGAGAGTAAACTCTCCAAGGCCACAAAAACAAAACTTAGGAGTCATTAAAGAGTGATAAATCCATTCTTGCAACCAATGTGTCGGGAGTCTCCTCTAATAGAGGAGTTAAGCACGAGGTTGCATCGAGGAAAGTAGGGAGATTACCCCTCTCTGCTTGTTTTGGTGTTTGTGGTACCGCTTCAATTGCTATGCATATGTGGGTTTCATTGGTGTTTATCCTTCAAAGCTTTGGGCTTAGTTACCCTACCCTTACATGTGGTCATACCTATGACTATTCATTCGATCATTAATTGTGAGGTGGTATCCTTAGTGACCTTTCCTAGGTAGCCACAGAGGTGACTGTAGGTGGGACATGCCTATAGTACCTGGGGAAGATGTTCGTTCATGGTATTAGTTTGTACGGAGGGTTCCTTCCTTAATAAAGGGTGATTTGACCGGTCATGGTTATTTCGTAGAGATCATCGTAACTACTCCTCATACCTTCTCTAGACAATCTTGTAGGGACTTCATCTCCCCCATAGGGTTGGTTTTCGAAAGGCCCTTGAGCCAATTGGGTTTCTTGTTGTTGTCCTAGATTGATTAGGGGTGTGATCTTTTAGCCCGATTCTAGGTCGACCTTATGTTGAATTGTGTTTAAAGTTTCATACATTACATTCACCGTGGCTAAATCATCATGTCGGTCCCGTCGACTACGAGGACTTGAGTCAATCACAGAGGTGCAACCGCCTCTAAAGTGGTGCGAGGTAGGTGACAAATAATTCAAAGGGTATTATGATTGTTTTGATGAGACTGGTTTTGTCGAAGTAAGGGAAATTTTTAGTGAGCCTTTTTCTTTGTTTAACCATCCTCCCACCATCTCAATATTGAGTGTTTCAACCAATGTGGCTGAGCCATCGAGCCCATATTCAAGTGAGAATGGGGGAAATCCCCTAGGGGCATCCCTACGATGTCCACATTACCATCCCTTAGCACCATTAGACCTACACCATCCATACATTTTTCTGCAGGTACCTCAATCTAGGGGACGTTGAATGTGTCATCCTTTCCATCTGTTAGTTTACCTAGCATTCCTATGCCCATTCCATCCATTTCAATGCCCACTTATAGATCATTTTCCGGTGGGCATTGAAATATGTTCACCTCCGCCATTCCTATGAGAGGCCCGACATCATTAGGTATGGGTGTACCTTTTGGTTTGAACATTCCTAGTGGTTTTGGGGTTGTCCCTAGTTAGATTGGGGCCAGTAGTACGTTAGGATGTTTCGAATTTCCTTGGATTAGAAAACCCTTCCCTAGGGGCACATCCCTTGGGGGCATATTTTCATAATGGGGTGGATTTCCTTTTGCTAACACATCTAGTCCTGGGGGTTTCTTATTTAGGACTATTTTTGGGAATGTTTTTTATATAGGGTCCACATTTACCCTTAAGGGCATTTTTGGTTCTAGGAATTGTCATGATCCTATAAGTTCCACCATTCCTGGGGGCACTCACTCTTCGAGAGCTCCTTGACCCTCTAGTAGTACAAATATAAGGGGACCACAAGGTCCATCTGGGAAAATAGAGACTTCACCTCCCTCTCGATATTTATTTTATCATACTTCATTTCCCTTCCTTGCAATGTTAGACTTAACCGATTTTTCATGATTGAAAAATGACCCTATATCCCATAACTCCTCATGGATGGAAATGCCTTCCAAGCTACCATCCGATATCCCAAAGTTCGATGAAAAGAAGGGAGAGGACCCCTCCACACACATCATGACATACTACTTATGGTGCTCATCCAACTCATTAATGTATGATAGTACAAGGTTGCGTCTTTTCCAGATATCCCTAACCGAAGCTACCACAAAATGGTTGTTGGTGTGCAGTTGTAAGACCCTAGGTTCAAGTTATATAACCAACAAAACCTGTAGACACCGACCCTTTCAACATCACCTACATGCAAGTGAAGTCTCGCCCAAGGCATCTATTGGGGCTACAGGAACCAAGTTTCTGCAGGGATGAGGGGATGTGAGGCCATTAGCATGTTCATTCCTACTTATCTACATTTTGTGACATATTATTTGTCCCTTTTCCCTTGATTAATTAGTAAAATTTAACTATGTAACATCACTGTGACACAGATTACAACATAAACTTTTCACTGGAACATTCATCTTTACTGTGCATCAATCATCTACTACACAGATCTAGATCTAGTTATGCATAAATAGAACATTCATGGACAATCACATAAAAATACATTTAGACACATTATTTAATGTGGTTCACCCAAATCTTGGGCTACATCCACAATGACTAGCTTCTTTGTTATTATTTGTACAATCATCTCAGGCTCGCGCACTACGATTACAATAGATACATCATTATGTACTTCTCTATCTTTCCTAATCACTCTGCAGTGCAAGCCTCTCTCTGCAAAATCTTCCTAAACCTTCAGACACAGACTCTCTCTCATTCTCAGTCTATTCTCTCAATAGAAATAACTTATTCTCTCACTCTCTTAGTGAACCCCATTCTTCCCAACCCATTACATATTTATCCATAGAATTTGGGGCTAAAAACCCTATTCGCTTATCCCCAAAACCCTATGAAAACTCATTGTTTGGGCATGATTTTCCTATCTTTTCGCCTACGTGGTGATTTTACATTCCTGATTTTTGTTCTTCCTACTTTTGCGCGTCTACATGCGTTTACATGCCTAACTGTTTTCCTTCCTTCTTTTTCATGCGCCCTCATTCTTTGTTCTTCAAACTGCATGTCCAACAGACCCCCAACACTCACCTGTGGCTCATCTCAAGCCACTTAGGCCTATTGTGTCATGCCGCTCCATGCTTCCATGAACGTTTGGGAGGTTTCCTTTGTTTTCACGACTTCTTTCTTAACTTCTGCTTCTTGTTCCAAAATCTCCTCTACGACCTGTGTAGTCAAGGTTTTGAGTTTATCCTCACTATTGTGTGCTACTTTCTTTACCTTTCTCTGCAAAGCTTCCAATTCCCCTATTACCCTGAGTGATTCATATTTCAATGGTATTAATCATTGTTGGAGAATCTTTTGTTGGTCCCTTATATTTTTTATTTCATTGTATGACTTCCTTTTTTCTAGTATGACCGTCATGCGCTCCACTGGTGGTAGAGTACTTATGTTCTCTGAATCCTTTTGTGCCTTTTCCCACGCATCCGTTAATCTAGTTTCCACAACCTTCATCTCTGGATCCTCCATCAGGTTGTCCACATTTGCGCACTTTCCTCACATAGCTTCGTGCATTACTCCTCCAATCTCTTAATACTTGCTACCGTAGTCATATCGGTTTTTTCTCTTTCTGTGTTTTCCTCCAGTGGTGTCCCTAGTGCACTACCCAATTCCAAGTCTTCGATCCTGGTGCGAAAGCCTTTAATGACTTCCCTGATGTTTGAGATTTGTTCTTTAAGTCTGGCTTCTACCACCTTTGAAATTTCTGAAATATCCTTGTAGATTTTATGGATGTCCTGTTGTATTTTCTCTTCTTGTTGCTCAACCTCATCCTTTTCCTTCAATATTCTCTCGACTCTTTCCTCAGACTCACTCTTCTCCTTCAGTATCCTTTCAGCCCTTTCCTCAGCCAAACTGCTATGAACTATGCAATCAGGGTGTATTCCTCTACCAGTTGTGGTGAAATGCATGATGTATCCTTGATGCATTTATAAATCCTTTCTCTATACAGGAAGAACTCCACCTTATTGTTGATCTATCTTGTTTTATTAGGTGTGTAACATAATTTTTTATACTTAGCCACCAAGCATGGCTTACCTCTGAGTCTAAAGAATTATGTATCCTCTTAATATTCCCACGTTGCAAATGCAACCAAGATTAATATCCATGGATAATGGAATTCCATTCCTCTATTCTATGCTTCTACGTAATCGATGAGGAACCGGTTCAATAAGTAAGGCTCCCAACTCATCTAGACCCCTTCGACACACTTCTCAGCTGCAACTATTGCTCCGAATGACACTTGGTATTTTCTACATTTCCTTAGTAACTTACACACCAATGCCTATGTTGCAAGCCTTACTGTTGGGTCACATACACTCGACACATCCAACCCACACACACCTCTAACTATGTGAAAATTTTCCCTCATTTCCTCTAACATAGTCCTATTGGTTTTGTTTTCTGCAAACAATGAGTTTGGATCTTGTCCTTGTGTTGGTAAGCCTGTGATCCTTGCAATAAGGTATGTATTTATATATATTGGTATGTCCAGCCACAAATAACCTCCATGCACACAGGTTAAGAGAAACTTAACACATGCATTTAGCTCATTGCTCCTGCCAAAATGTGGGATGTCGAATAGGTTTGGTATGCCTGCTCCCTCCAATTCTCTTGCTCATACCTTTGGAAAATGTATGCTATGCTTCATTGTTGGGTATGTCCTCATTTCCAAGTAGTGGTCCAATGAAAGTTCATGGAACTTCACCATGTCTATGATATCATGGTCCGCATATTTTAGTTGTGACACACTCCCTAGCATGTCTTCGACCACTATGACACCATCTAGGATGTCAGGCATCACCAATTCATAGTAGGGAGTCTTATGCAATGTCATCGGTGGGGCAACATCTTTCCTTGGAAGAATGTAGTCTCAGGGAAACCTCGACTCCAACGATGATGCTCCCAGAGTCTCCTCAACCTCTAGTTCTATTTTTTGCGCTCTTTCTCGGGCTTTCTTTAGTATGGGCATTATTACTTTTGTAGGTGCCATGTCTGTAAACTGGTTATCAACATCAACTACTTCAGCTCTGGATTTTTTCTTAGCTCTGCAATACGTTTCTTGGCTCTCTCGTACTTACATGCAACTCTAAATGACAATAACCAATGCTTGCCAACCCTTCACATCTTTTGTGCCCCTTCGCCAGTTGTCCATGTCACTTCACGCATGAATTAACTATCTAATCCACCAATGGTGTGATGAATGCTTGATTTAATGTTTCTTTATTGTCATATATGTCGTTGGATTTGTACCTTGTACTGCCATTCTGTCACGATCTCGACGACTTTTTCCATTTATTTCTACACATCGTCTTTATGACTTGTCATTAACCACTCTTTAACTGTCATTTCCTCCCTTTTAATGCTTTTAACGGTTGTTATGGTCTTGTTTCGCGAATTGCTTCTACGGGTACCTAACTGTCTCTACATTGTTTCTTTTATATGTGCAATACTCACTTTTTTTGTGCGGGTCTTGTTCTTGTATCTCCCTTACTTCTTACTGTCTTTCCTTTAGTTTTCTTTTTCTTTTCCCCTTTTTTCTTCTTTTTTATTTTTCTACTTTTTCTTTTTCCTAGTATAACACAAAGGTTCTTTGCAGGTCAGAATAGTGTATGGTAGGTCAACTATCCCTATAAAGTTTTAGTCGACTTCCATTCACCATTCCTCTCAGGACTTCTCCATTCATTGTTTCCAACTCTGCAACACTTGCCTCTGTCACCTGCTTAATCACATATGGTCTCAACCAATGCATTCAAAACTTTCCTAGATGTGGCATAAAATTATTGTGGTATAGTAATACTAAGTTCCCCACTTAAAACTTTTTTTTTTTATGTGTTTATCATGTCATGCATTTTCTCTTTCCTTTTGAACTTGCTGATGGAATGTTGGGACAAATTGATCTTCCTCAAGCTGTACCAAATGTGACAATCTCTCCTCTACTATGTTAGAGTCTGAAATATCAGTAATCGATACAATGCCTAGGCTAGGCAAAATAAAATCCACTGACATTACTACTTCTTTCCCATATACCAACCTAAAAGGTGTTTGTCTTGAAAACTCTTTACTTGTAGTCTTGTATGCCCATAATATTGCAAAAACCCTTAAATCCCAATCATCCCTTCCTACATTGCAGATCTTTGTCAGAGTATTCTCCAAAATTTTATTAAAATCTTCTACTTTCCCATTGGCATGATGGTGATATGGCGTACTCTTCTGATGATGAATTTTAAATTCCTCGGTCAATGTTGCAATTGTTTGATTCAGGAAGTGTATCCCTTGATCATTGAATAAAATGTGCGATCATCCAAATCGTGTAACTAAATTTGCAAATAGAAACCTCACAATAGTCTTTGCGATGCAGTCTATGACTAGTACTGCTTCTTCCCATTTGGTCAAATACTATATCGCAGTGATCATATACTTAGCTCTTTATCTTCTCACTCATGGGTTGATTGGTCCAACAAAATCTATTTCCCATTTATCAAATGCCTGCAACGTAATCTGTGGGTGTAAATACATATCATCCCTTCTGGATGGCTTTCCCACCCTTTGAAAAACATCGCATGCATGACAATATTATTTAACATCCTTATGATTTAGGGGACACCAAAGCCCTGCACACGAAATCTTCTGTGTTGTCTCTTTACCTGCATAATGTCCTCATGCAGTCCCTTTGTGCGCTTTTGAGAGTATCATTGGACTTTAATTCTCTAACACACATCGTCTCAATATTCCATTGACACCTAACTTGTATAAGTTCCCTGAAATTAACTGATTGTCTACTACTTTAACCACTAATTGTTTCTTTTGCGCCACTGTCATGTCTGGTGGGGCCATTCTCGTACTTAAAAAATACACAATGTTAGTGAAGTAGTCATCCACCATTTTAACTGCAAATAAGTGTGCATCTGACAAGTTGTCACTTATATTCCATGTATCTTGTCCTGATAGTATGCGTGATAAGTGATCTGGTCCTGCATTCAACTTCCCTGGGTTCACAACAACCTCAAAATCATATTCTTGAAACATCAGTAACCAAAGGCATATTCTCCCCCCCAACACTGGATTGTTCACTAAGTATCTTAGTACAGAATGGTCTATATACATCTTAAAATTAGAACCCAATAAATAATGTATAAACTTCTGCAGCACATATACCATTGCGAAGCCAATGTTATTTACATCTTTCTTCTTGCAAAAGCAATTGGGTGGTCTATGTCTCCTTCCCCTAGTTGATATAGTATTGTTCCTAATGCTATGAATGATGGATCCAAATGAACATGTAACTCCTTCTTCCAATCTGGGAAGATCAAAATTGACACAGTCACTAATTTATGCTTCAATGTATCCAAGATTTTCTGACAATCCTCATTCCAATGGAACTTAGCTTCCTTCTTTAACAACTTCTCCATAGGTGTTGTAATCTACTCATAACCATTAATGAATTTCTTATAGTATCCTGTATGACCCATAGTTTCTCTCAACTGTCTAATTGATGTGGCTGGTTGTAAATCTAAAATCACTGCAATCTTGGCCGGATCCACTAGTAAGCCATGCTTACATACCACATGGCCCAACAAAATTCCAAAAGGCACACATAAAATACATTTCTTCAAATTCATTGAAATATGACATTGTCTACATCTATCCAACATTAACCTGAGTACTTCTATGTGATCTTTCAATAGACTAAATACAATCCAATCATCTACGTAAACTTCAAGGAACTTATAAATAAATTCCTTAAAAGTTGTTACAACTACTCTTGAAAAAACTACAGGTGCATTCTTCAACCCAAAAGGCATCACTGTGTACTGATAACTTCCCCACTCGGTCACAAAGGTAGTCTTATGTCTATCTTCTTGCACAATCATTATCTGGTGATATCCTAAGAATCCATCTATGAAAGAATAGGCCTCCCGCCCCCATACATTCTCTAATACTTCATCTGTGAAAGGTGTTGGAAATGGATCATGTAGACATGCATCATTTATCTTGCTTAGGTCTACACAAATCTTGATTTCCCCTAATTTTTTTTATCATTTACCACCATTGGACTTATCCATTCTGATTCCACGACTGGTTCAATGATTCTTACTTCCAACATTCAGTCTATCTCTATTTTTACCTACTCTTTATACTTTGGGTTTAACCTGTAGGCTCTCTATCTCACTCGCTTAGCATATAGTTTCAAAGGGATATTAATTTCTCCTAAATCACCAATTATCCACTTCATCTCTGAGAACGTAGTTGGGAATATATCTTGATACTCGTGTAGTAAATATGCAATCTTCTCCACAGTTTCATTAATCTAGTAATCACCTATATGTGCCAACTTTGGGTTTTCCTTTGTCCCATTATTTACCTTCTCTGTCTTTATTGGTTGTGCATACGCAACAGATTCAATATCTGGTCCTTCTACTGCGCATTCCCCCTCAGTTTCAGGTACTTGTATATTCCTTGGATCTTCCTCATAATTTTCTTTTTTAGCAACACGATAACATTCCAATAATTCATGAACAATCATAGAAACTCTATGCGCATTATGCATGGGTACTACCTCCATCATCCCTTCTTCTAAGAAAATATTGTTTCTAATGACCTGTAAAGCTGCATCTACTGATGGAGTTTCATTTTCAAAATTAATTTTTACCTTAAACCTTTGAGTTAAATGGTCCCAATTTATTGTTTCTCTGTGCATTTCTAGTTCCAAGTATCAATTCCTAGGAATTGTATCTAATGTATGTATAAATCTGTGCATCCTTTCCTTTTTCAGGGTCGAACTCCATATGTCTCTGCACTTCTCAACATGATTTGTTGGATCACTTACCCTTATATATTTCTGCACAGTATACTCAACCTTGATACCAAATCCTACTTACATTAGTCTTCTACACTGTGAAAAATATTCCATTCTCTCCTTATGTGCAACCCACCATCTCGATGGAGTGGCCTTTAAGACAACATCTAGTGCCAACAATATTTGTTGTTCAGGTACCTGCAACTCGAATGCATTTAAAAAAGAGATTATATTAGTCAATCCATCATACTTGGGTGGATCGCATAACTTCGTTCCAATCCAACGAATGATTGAATTATGCATGCACATTAGCTAGTTGATACTTCATGCATCCTATGCTACCAATGTTTCATACCTTCCTTGGAATATGACACACACAAGATAATGTTTCTCCAACTTAGTGCATCATCTGTAGTGGGGTTAACATATTCATCCATTTGCGCAACCATATTATACAATTTGTCAATTTCATTCCCTCTCGCTAGTTCGATATACATTTTTCCTTCTGTCATATTTAATGGTGCATTAACCTTCAAGTCTCCCACCTCAAATATCATTTCCCTCCTCTTTAGATTAATCATCGCCTGATTTTAAAAGGCCCATTCTAACCCCATTAGTGATGGATATGGATCACTATCATCCACAGTGTCAATGACTTGAAAATCTGCTACACTGTGCACACCATCTATATTTATAGGTACTCTTGTCAACTGACCAATTGGTACTATTTTGTGCTGGTTTGTCAACCTTAACTAAACATGAGACCAAATTAACTTGGGTTTCCCCATAATTTACCATGTCTTCTTTGGTAACACATTTACATCAGAACCCAAGTATAAAATAATGTTATCCACATCATATTCCCCAATCTGTGCACTTAATATGAACGCCCCATTGGTCCTCTTTTTACGTAGTATCTGATTCACTACCCTTTGTGCAGCAATAATTTCTCTTTCTTGTGCACAATGATCAATCATTTCAAATAATGCATTCAACACAGTTTCATATTACATCAATTCTACATAACTTCTCATAAATTCTCTTTGATACAAGTGGATATTGATGGCCACCCACCTATTCCACTAGCTCGAAATAGAGTTTTTCACCTTGGCAGTTTTTCTATAGTTTTTTGGGTCTCAAACTTCCAGGGTTGTTTTGAGGCCCTAAAAGACATTTTTTTTTACATTTGGGGGCCCAAGAGATTGCCATAGTTTGTTTCCTAGGCTTGATCAAAATGTGTTCCTCTCCACTATATATTTCCAATGGGATATCGTACGCCCCAAATGAAGATTGTATGCAAAAGTTACGCCCTCGGGAAGTTGACATATCAACTACCCCCATCAAGGCCCACAAATATTTTGGCATTTCATCTTCCGGGGTTAGGGTTTTGGATTTTATTTATGTTAAAAAGGTCTTTTGAGCCTCATTGTAAACATCATTTTCTTTCGAATGAGCATACCCATCACATCTCTTCTCAGAGATAAGCTGCCACCATTCTAGTGAGTTCATTCACTCTATATTTTTACTGTTTTTGTATATTTCTCTTATTAATACAAATTGCATATTATTGTATCTCTGTGTTTCTGGAAATACATATGTGTATTTATTTATTGTATTTTCTCCTTCATTTTGTTCTCAAAATAATCCAGATCAGTGGTATCAGAGCAAGCTACTCTATGTTTTTTTTTAATGCATGTCCCCAAAGAGGTTAGGATATAGAGAGTTGGGTCTCAAGCTAGTTTATCTTGAGGAAAATTGCTCTCGCTAGCCCAAGTGGCCTCCCATGGTGGAAGAAAATAAAGACGAAGGAGAAAAATATACCATCAAGTTGTTACTCACAGAATCCCTCGTGCAACAGAGGAACGAGATGTTGGAGAATTTTTCCCAAATCCTTCAATGATTACCGACAATAGCAAGCACGTCTTTGTCAAGCAGTGGTTTTGGAGACGTTGCACCATTCAAGGTACAAATTAATTTTGATATTCCCGTATTTGAAGGTCATATCGATGCATATTCTTTGGAAAAGTGGTTAAATTTTCTAGAAGGTTATTTCTCGAGAAGTTGACATATCAACTACCCCCATCGGGGCCTGCAAAGATTTTGGCGTTTCATCTTCCAAGGTTAGGGTTTTTATTTTTTATTTTATGTTAAAAAGGCCTTTGGAGCCTCATTGTAAACACAATATTCTTACGAATGAGTGTAGCCATCACATCTCTTCTCATAGATAAGCTGCCACCATTCTAGTGAGTTCATTCACTCTGTATTTTTATAGTTTATGCACATTTCTCTCATTGATATAAATTCCATATTATTGTATCTCTGTGTTTTTGGAAATATATCTGTGTATTTACTTATTATATTTTTTCCTTCATTTCATTCTCAAAATAATCCGGATCACTCTTAGAGTACTTACCTTCTCAAGCGTATTTTTTGGTATAGTATGATCATAGAAAAGAGATGTAGATGATGTTGATGCTACCCAATCTAGTCCTCATATCTCTTTTATTTCCCTTTGATACATCTCCTTTTCTTGTTGAGGGTCAAAAGTTGACACAGGTCCTATTGATTTCCTCACCCATTGCTCAACATGCTTCCCTCCATTCATCACATCATCCCTTGTTCTAGCTCCTCCACACATAAAAACTGTTATTTTAGGTCATTCAATGTGTTTCTCGACTGATATCTTCTGTACATTCTGATTTGGGTTATGGTTATGATTACCTCTTTCTTGCCACTTTGCAAGTAGTTGAGGACAACCTCCTATCACAAGATCCAGTGCTCTACAATATGTGCATGTTGTACAAGGATTCAGGCAGTCACGAGATAAATTTCCCAGTTGATTACAATTGTAACATATTATTGGTCCTCTACCTCTTTTGCCAAAATTTCCTCTACCTCAAACCCTGCCAAATCCTCCTTGATTTCTTGGATTAAAGCCTCTTTGATTTTTATAGTATGGACCAACTCCTTTTGTTGCAACATTCTCTTCTCGAATCCTATACAAATCTGAAGTGCACTCTCTCATCAAATCGAATGTGCAAAAATCCTTCTCTTCATGCCCCACTGACTTGCAAAAGTTACAAAATAAGTTCCTTGGTGTACTCTGGTATTTTTGTAGTAATGGACACTCATTTGGATGATGTCCCAATTTCTTACATATTTCACAGTATCCCCCTCTTAGTAATGGATTCGGTGCTCCAGTCACCAAATACTGCACAAATGTTGGGAATTCGTCCTTATGGTGGCGTTTATCCTTACACTTGGTACACCATACTTGTTCTCACTTCTCCTTTCCTTTTGTAATCTTTGTTAATTGAATTATTAAGGAAACTAATTTTGTCTGGACTTGCGCAATCTCCAAAGCTTCAGGCTATGACACAACCTTCTATTGAATCAATGACCAACGAATGTGTGGTAGTAGTCCTACAATAAACCATTATTGGTGTTGTTGATCAGAGATTTGGAATGTCAACCTACCCATCAAATCCTTAAATCTTTGATCATAGTCCCAAACTGACTCATTTTGCACTTTCTTGATTTCCTTAAACTTTGTAATGTACCGTGACTTAGACTTTGACTTCTTGAAATCTTTAAACAATGCTTGTCTATTTTCTTCTAAGGTCCTTGCTTGTCCTGTAGGTGTGGTACTCTGCAGTTTCATATACCAGACTAATGCATGGCCTATAAAAGTTGTTTCCAACTTCTCAATATTTACAACCTCATATTGAACATTCTTCGAGACCCAAATTGTTTTGCATATGAATAGATGTTTTTTTGGGTTCTCCGACCCAATTCCCTGGAACTCAGGAAGTCCTAGTGTGTTGTCTAACCCTACCATGTTGTTTTGTGTAGTACCTCCCCTCGACGATGTTGGTTGACTCTAAATCGACGCACTGCTTCCACTAATTTGGCTACTGCCACTTTGTCTTCCTTTGCTAACTATAAGTGCTTTTGACAAATCCTCAAATGTTACTTCAGATCTAGGTGACACACATGGGGTCATGGAATTGACACAGGATCTAGTCTGAGTAGGACTTATCGGTTCTTCTATTATAGGAATGAACTAAGAATTGTCTTCCTCTCCTTTTACATGTGGTATTTCTATCATTTGAACTATTGCGCAAGGTTCTCTCATCTCAAACTCACTATGCGACTCTCCTTTATCAACCCCAGTCTTCAACCTCGTGTACCTTATTCCACTATGTAGTACTCCAAACTCATCTTCTTCTTCTAATACACCTTCTTAGTTTAGTTGCATCCCCAGTCCCTCCCTTCCTTCTTCATTTATTCCTTCATTCTTTCCTACCTTTAGACTATCCTTTGGTCATCCCCCAGTTCCCCTATGTGCGTGAAGCCTCTTATCAACCAGACCCCATCATCATCACACACTTGTTACACAAAAAAATATTTATCCATCTACCCAATGCTTTCATAAACCTTTCGCACGGACCCTTAAATAAATCCCACTCTGCAACACTATATGACTGGGTACAGTCCACTGCAAATTCAGTAATATAACTCGCCAATATGTTTTCCAACCAAAAATCAACTGCACGAGAAGTCTTATTACTTACAAAATTCAACTGTCTTACCAATTCAAGAGTCCAATTCCTCGATGCTATAGTTCGGTACCTTCTAGTATTCTCCACTAATTTCTCTAACCACTCAGTTAAGATAATTAGAAATTCTCAAAAGAAAATATCATGCAACTCTGTGTACACATACCTTTACATCCATTGCTTGTTGCTCATCCGAGGATTTCTATTCTCTTTTCGAGAAAATTATCGTTCCTTCCTTTCTAACCATTCATTTTTCTCTTTCTTAGTCGGCCTCCAAAACACTCCCTCAATCAAATATTTTAGGTCGTGGAAATGGAACCATTTGTTGGCGCACGGTTGTAAGACCCTAGGATCAAGTTATCTAACCAATAAACCTTGTAGACACCAACCCTTTCGACATCACCTACATGCAAGTGAAGTCTCACCCGAGGCATCTATTGGGGTTGCATGAACCAAGTTTCTGCAAGGATGAGGGGATGTGGGGCCATTAGCATGTTCATTCCTAATTATCTACCTTTTGTATCATATTCTTTGTCCCTTTTCCCTTGATTAATTAGTAAACTTTAACTATGTAACTGTTGGAAGATTGATTGTTGTCATTGATGTCAACCCTAGTCATGGGTTTTGGACCGCAAGATTGATAAAGGTATTTGGACATGAAGGAAAATGCACATGCATATACAACACCCATGAATGGATAGTATACATCATGTTG
>ML778046.1:1090541-1103899 GCA_009831015.1 Picea engelmannii
GGGATATCGAAGACCCGAAGTGTCTCTCAGTCATTGATCGAGAAGGGATCAGAAGGGTCGTCAATCTAGTTGAAGGGGGCAAATTCCTGAAATAGGAACAGAGTTGTTGATTGAACAGGACGTGCGTCGCCGGATCTATAGCTCCAGGTAAAAGCGCATGGAAGAGGGCGAGGTTTGAGATTTGATTTCCTCAAAGTCCAGAGCCACGAAGGGATCTCATCCATCAATCTCTGGAGGCCACACCTCGTCAGATCCTTAACTCCAGATGTTTTGCTTCAAGGAAAAATAAGTTTGAGTTTTCAGTTTCTCAGAGCCCGGAGAGCTGAAGGAGATCTCAGACATTGTTTTAAGAGGATACGTGGCAGTCATCAGTATGAACATGTGGCACACTCGTCGATCATGAAACCAGGCATTTTTCGACAGTGACACGTGGAACTCAGTCCAAGTAGCACGTGGCGACCCCTTAGGCACTATACCTCATCCCAATCTCGAGGGTTCAGCTAATAAATGAACGGACTGGTGGTTGAAACCTCGTCTCACTCAGTAATTGGAAGGCATGGAAGGTCCGACCATGGGGACTAAACTGTCAACCCGTGGTACCCCTGTGGACAAATTTCCCTGCAAAAACCATGTCAATCTAAGCTCACGTCTGACAAAAGAATGTCTGCACAGTTTGATAGAGAAGACGAAGACGAAAATCCTTGAATGTAGTGGCCAGATCACGCCCCTGGTGTTGTGGATAGTTCTGTGTATAAGTAGGGAGTTTTGATATTTTGTTATGGTCATCAACTGGTTGAGCATAGCTCCCTATTTTGTAATGTTTTGATGCCAGAATTGTTCTCTGGTTATGTATCGGATTTGAGACTTTCAGATTAATAGAATCAACCTCTTTTCATCTCTTTGTAAAAACTATGCTAAAACACTCGGGCATGGAGGATCCAGTCGAGGGTTGTTATGATGTTGTAATGTAGGTTTGATTGCAGCGGTATTGTGACCAGTTTTAGTCATCTTCGTTGTGATCATTTCCCCTCTTACACTAAATGGCTCGGGCATGGAGGATCCAGTCGAGTTGTTGTAGCTACATGGTGATGTAGGTTTGATCAATATTTTGTTGTGACTGTGTTGTTTGGACATATTTTAGTGCCTGAAGCCTGAGCTTAAGAGTGATCTTGAGTCTGAGTTTTTCTTCTCCAAGCTACTTGAAATCCTGATGCTCATAGCAGTCTTGTTCACCTTTCTCACTAAGTCTTCCCTTTTCTCACACTTAAACTCAATTCACTGACTGAAGTTACTTGTGGCCCTCACTTCCCTGTGCATTTCTTATCCAGTTATGTGTTGAACATCATTCATTTATTGAGTTTTGTCCATTGACCTGCACTCATATAAAACCAACATCCACCAAAAAACTCTGATGGGTACTGGGCTTATCCTCCCGCAATATGAGGGCGACTTTCAGTGCTAACACTACCATTATTAAAAAAATTCAAATCATGGTAAAGATTGTAGTGACAAGGTCAAATGAAGCCACTTTTTGAAATCTCATTTAGAAATTCATAATTAGGTTAGGAAAACATAATATTAATTCCCATATTCCACCATGATGGTAATGCTCTCCATTCTCTTCAAAATAGACACTGGATTCCAAGGATAAGTCATGATTGCCAAACCAAGATATGAGTGTTTGATATATAAAGTAGAAGGACCACAATAGCTTTGAATTTTAAGGTTTCATTATATTCCTTGATCATAATCATGATTTACAAATAAAACTAGATTTATCATTCCCCCACATCATGATTAAAATGCCATATAATTGTCATATATTTTTCCTCAAAATAAATAACCAAAGTTTGACGAGGATAGGATACCATTCCTTACTTATTCAATGATGCCCAGCAAAACCAGTCCAAACAAAACTCACTAGTAATAAATGTATTTATATCAGGGGGGCCACTAATTTTGGTAAAAATGTAGAGGGGGTTGTTGCAGGCCAACAACTTGTCAAGGGAAAATAGTGACACCCTAGACCTTGGATCTAATGCAGGTTCAAACAAGCCCTTTGTTGGTGATACTCAACAGACTTTGATGAAAATTAGTGCGGATATGTTAAAAAATCCTTCACTGATGGGAATTTCCCCCCTTCCTCTACCATCTCATACTGCACATATCTCTCCAATCAACATGATTTTTTCATTTACCAATGGATCCATCAGGTCTTTTGATCCTTGGGTGATATCTCATCCATAGTATGTTGATTCATAAGGAGAATCCATGCCACTTACCGTGGTATATATTTCCTATCATGTGATCCAGTCAACATTCACTAGCCCTGATTTATATTCCCATCAGGATGTGGAGTCTGATCAGTACTTGGGGCTTTCCTGGGCCATCATTCCTCTTCCCTATTCAAATGAATTCTTAGATCTAGAACTTCCACCCAACGAAGATATCATGGAAGTCGTGGCCTCCCCTAATATGCCATGGGAAGATTTGTACCATCGTGCTTCTTTTCTCCCCGATTTGGAACGTTTAGAGGAAGCGATTACAAATCATTTTTCCACTAATAATGTCCAATGGTTCTAGTCTCCCATTATGATACATGATTTCTTGTCATAAGGAACTTGGTGAATATTTCCAAAACCATCCCCATTGACATTTCATAGAAGCCATGTGTCGTGGAACACATCCTGATAGGTGTCGATTGTTCACCCCAAGAAATCAAACTATACATGTCTCTATTCAAATAATTTTGTGATGTTTTCACTTGGTCATCTGAAGAAATTCCTGGCATTGACCCCGAGATTGTCTAAAATGAGATTAAGATGTATGAAGGAGCCGATCTAGTCTGGTATAAGCTCCAGCCAGTCAACCTAAAAAAATTTGCTGCCATCGAGGAAAAGGTAGAAAAGCTTCTTCGTGCATAGTTTATCTATCTGCTTCCCTTGGCCGAATGGGTTTCAACATCATTCCAATCACTAAGAAATGGGGTACTATTAGGGTCTATGTCGATTATAAGGATTTGAACAAAGCATGTCTAAAGGATAATTATCCAACCACATTCATTGATTAGATCATCGATGAATGTGTTGGTAGTGAAATATTCTCATTTATGGATGGTTTCTCCGACTATAATCAAATCTAGATCAAACCGGAGGATCAACACAAGACCATATTCATTTGTCCTTGGGGTACTTTTTCTTATCGTAAGTTGCCATTTGGTATTAAAAATGTTGGATCCACTTTCCAGCGGATCATGTCATACACTTTCCATGACATCAAACAAATTGTAGGGGCATACTTAGATGAATTGAGTGCTCGTTCTAAGTGCCACAAGGATCACTGAGGTCACTTGTGGGCCATTTTAATTCGATGTCTCTACTACAACATTTGTTTGAATCCACATAAATTCATATATTGTGTGGTTTCTAGGCGATTTCTAGGCTTCATTATGTCCAAGTATGGGATCATGGTTGATCCCTTCAAGGTTAAGGCCATTTTCAATTTTCCTCCTCCTCGTACCATCAACCAACTTCAAAGTTTGTAAGGGAAGGAAAACTTTTTGCGTATATTCATTTCCAATTATGTTGATATCACAAAAGGATTTATGCACTTGCTGAAGAAGGGTGTACCTTTTGTGTGGTACGATCAAGCTCAATGGTCATTTGACACCTTGAATAAAGCCTTGATGTTGACTCCCTTATTGAGCCCTCATGATTATAGTCAAGACTTTTTTCTCTATCTCCCAGCCTCTAAATCCACCATCAACATGGTTCTCATCCAAGAGGACGATGCACAATGAGAGAACATTATTTACTATCTTAGCAAAGGAGTTGCTAGTCCCAAGCTTTGATACTCTTATGTTGAAAAATTGGCCTTGGCAGCAGTATACACTATCCAATGTTTACGACATTACATCCTCCTGTGAAAACCACTATAGTGTTTTATGCCAACCGAATGCAACACATTCTCAATTGTTGGTTCATTGGGGGAAACTACTCGAAGTGGATTGTGATCCTCTAAGAGATTGACCAGGAGTGTGTTTCATCCAAGTCAAAGAAATATTTGGCATTCACATAGCTGATGTCCGAACTTCCTCAGGCCAATGAGGAACCTGTGGTTATTCACTCTTTCCTTGATGATTTTTTATTCCTTATTGACTCATCTAATCCATGGTATGGAGATGCCTTGGTCTACGTTGAGACTCAATGTTTCCATCCTCAACTTTCCCATGATGAACATCGACACATAAGGAATCATGATAGACACTACATTATTGTGGATGACACACTTTATCTTCGTTGGGTTTGTTTGATTCTAAGTCGTTGCCTTATCCATGAAGAAGTTGAAAGAGTTTGAATGATTGCCAAGCTGGGGCATGTGGTGGTCATCTCTCTAGGTTGTCCACGACCCAAAAGATATTGCATGTTGGATATTTCTAGCTCACAATTTTCAAAGATTGTATGAATGCAGTCCATAAATGTCATTCTTGTCAAATATTTACACGTAAGATGCGCGTTCATCCTGATTCACTTCATTTCGTGGTGGTCGTTGGTCCCTTTTCAAAAAGGGGGATTGATTTCATGACATGTAATATTACCTTGGCTAATGGTCATGGATACATCATTGTCGTTGTTGACTACTTCACTAAATGTGTTGGGGGTTTTCCTACCTTTTCCAACAACGGCACCACAACTACTCTTTTCATGTTCAATCATATTATCGCTAGGTTTGGTGTTCCTAAGACCATAGTGATGAACCACGGGTCCCATTTTCATAACAAGATGATGACTGAATTATATACCAAGTTGTGTTTTCTCCATAAGAAATTGATGCCCTATTATCCTCAAGCTAATGGGCATGTAGAAGCCATCAATCATGTCCTTAAGACTATGTTTCAGAGGATGTTAGGGAAACAGAAAACAAAATGGAATATTATGCTATTTTCGGCATTATGGGATTACAATACCTCTTCCAAAACTTCCATCATATTTACACCTTTTCAATTTGTTTACAATCTAGAGGCACTGTTACCAATTGAATGTGAAATCTCATCATTGAAACTTGTCGTAGAATTGTTTCCTAACACCTCAGTTGAAGAGGAACGTCTCTTGTACTTGGTTCATCCTGATGAACAATGTCATGATGATACTTTGGCCAATGAAACACACAATAAGCGCGTTAAATCCCAATATGAAAAATTTGTCCGTCCTCATGTATTTTTAGAGGGTGACTTCGTTTTGGTTTATGACCAGAACCATGACACGCTAGGTGCATGTAAGTTTGAACCCATTTGGAATGGTCCCTACATTGTTAAATGTGTCTTGAAATGAGGGGCCTACGAGCTAGTTGACTATGATGGAAATCCTCTTTGAGAGCCTCGCAATGGGCTCTACCTTAAGATTTATTATGCTTAGGCCATCTAGTTGCATGATGATTTTACATAGGTGTGTTTTTTTTTGGAGTGGTGTGTTTTGTTTTTTACATGTGTTGACTATCTCGGTTAGCTTCTTATCATGTTTTATGCTTGTTTTGTAGAGTCATCGTCCTCCTCAGTATACGTGGGATATGTTGATGGTGCCATCCTTAGTACCCAGAACATTCCTTCCACTACTTGGGTGACCTTTTATCCCACTAATGAGCTCATGAGATCAGGAGGTGTCTACCTTGGTCCTGCAACCAATAATATTGTAGAGTATAGTGTTTTCATTGAACTATTGTTTGAAGCACTCACCCTTAGCATTTGTCATCTGGTTGTTAGATTGGAAGCTTGTGGTCTCACAGTTGAATCGCACATATAGAGTCTGACATATCATTCTCTTGAGTAAGTATTTGAGGGAATATCTTATTGAACGTTACTTTGAGCATATTGAATATTTCCACATCCAAATAAGGTATAATGTGTTGGATTATTCGTTACATAACTACAAGTTAGATTGGAATTTGTCTCATTAAATTAAGTATTTAAGAATTCATATTGATCTCGATTATTTTGAGAGTGAAATGAAGGCATATATATAACAATGAAATATACAGAGATATTTCAATAAACACAAAGATACAATAATGGACAATTTTTATTAATGAGAGAATGTACAGAAACTATAAAATTACAGAGTGAATGACTCTCTAGAATGGTGGAAACTTATCTCTAAGAAGAAATGTGATGGCTATGCTCATTCATAAGAAGATGATGGTGGTTAAAATGAGGGTCTAGAGGCCTTTTTAACATAAATAAAATCCAAATCCCTAACCCCAGAAGATGAAACACCAAAAGTTTTGCGGGCCTCGATGGGGGTAGTTTGTACGTCAACTTCCCAAGGGCATAACTTTTGCATACAATATATGTTTGGGACACACGATAACTAGTTTGAAATCTCTATCTGAGGACTACACATTTTTCCATCACAGATAGGATAAACCCTAAAGCGTGACTATGGTGGGCCCAAAAAATGTTGTTTAGGGCCTCAAAACGACCCCAAAATTTTAGGACCTGAAAAGGTGTAGAAAATTTGCCAAGGTGGAAACCCCTATTTTGAGCCAGTGGAATAGGTGGATGGCCACCAATTTTCTCCTAGATCACATGTACATAAACATGGGTCATCAATCACATCATTTAAACAACCATAAGTAGAAGATGAAACAAAACATGTATATATTTTCAAAGTGTGATTACATCCTTCAAAAATGAGGTGCGTATACAAAAACAAGGCTCTATTGGCCTTTTGATACATAAAGTGTCGATCAAATAATATCCGAGTCTAGTAAAAAATGGGGTGCCATGGCTGCATGATTTGTCGAAGTGTGGGATGACTTTGTCAGTGAAGATGAAACATGAATAATTTGAAAGGATTTATCATAACGTGGTTTGATTGGGCAGTGTGGAGGCACCCCTGTAGGTGCAGTAGGAATATCTTGGTGCTATTATATAATTTTTTCGATCTTCTTCTACTGGATAGAAGGGTCTTGGTTCAAGGTTGTAGTGGTTGAAGTGTCATTTTCTTTTGACTAGGTTGTGAAGAGGCTAAACTTTGATGTATGAGAGATTACTTTGCAACATTTTTTTGTTGGTACAATAGTCAGAACTACCTGTGGTATCCTGTAGGGATGAACCCCAGAGTAACAATGATGCTACGGGGTTGAGACTCATAAAAATCATGACACCTCCATATATATGGCTAGCCTAACTGAACATCACAGACTTCCAGTGGGGAAAAATCACACAGTACCTCATCATCTAAGGGTTTTATGCCATATGACAGGAAACATTGATCGGTGACACAAAGATATCCTTCGTAGCAAAGCCATTTGATGTTGTATGGTTGTGGGTGTGGTGTTGTCATAAAATACAACTGCTTGATGACCTTTGCTGAGATGAGGTTCTTCTGGATTCCGCTATCAAAAATAAAATGTAGCAGGGTTCCCTTCACCCACATCTGTGAATGGAAAAGTTGCTCCCCCTCCTCGGGATCCTTTGGTTCTTCTGGTTGGATTATTGTGCTTGAAAAAATAGTAGTGGGTTTTGCATCAATGATTTGATTATTTTCTGAATCAGAGTCTGAGTCAGGGTTCAGATACATTTCTTTGAGCTTGACCACCAATGATTGTTTTGAGTGACATTCATCGATGTTGTGCCGAGGGTTTTTGTGTAAGTTGCACCACTTCCCAGTGTCCTTCGTCGTCTTCTCATTACCCTTATTTTATTGTGGATTGGACTGATTGTCTTGAGGTTGACTGTTCTGTGAGTTAGGGTTTCCTTTACCATACTTTGGTTTTTTTAGATTTGAAGACCCAAATTCCCACTTGTTTTGCTTCTTAAATTTATGCTCGACTTTGACAACATATCCATAAGAGGATCCCATTGATGAGATGTCCAGAAAATCCATTTTGGTTTGGATGTACCTGTGTAGAGCCCCATGGTATTTTAGAACCAGATGTTGCTCAGAATCTTTGATACCTAGTTTGGTGCACAAGTTATTGAAGGTATTTGTGAACTCTGGCACTATTTGGTCTCTCTTTTAATGCAGTGTCGTCCATATCATGTATTGTTCATCATATTTTCCCACAGGGTAATATTGTTCCTTGACTACATCCATAAAAAAATACTAAGTGGGCTCGACCCCAAATATTCCAGACTCCTCCATGGAATTTTTCTCCCAGTAAGTTTCCCACCAATGTTTGACATGGAGGAGAGCCTTAAGGAGTGCAAAGGTGATTGTTTCTCTGTTGGAAAAATTATGAACAGAGACATAACCTTCTAGCAAATCTAACCATTTTCCCAAAGCATCTGCATTGATATGACCTTCAAATACAGTAATATCAAAATTAACTTGTACCTTGAATGGGGTGGCGTCTCCAAAGAAACTGCTCAACGAAGACATGCATGTTATTATCGTCAATCGTTGAAGGATTTGAGAAAAATTCTCCAACATCTCGTTCCTTTGTTGCGCGAGGGATTCTACGAGCAATAGCTTGATAGGATCTTCTTCTCCTGCATCTCTCTTTTCTTTCTCCATGGGAGGATTCTTGAGCTCGTGAGAGCGTTTGTCCTCAAGAGAAACTAGCTCGAGACCCAACTCTCTATACCTTGACCTCATCGGGGACATGCACTAAGAAGCAAGAAGGAGTAGCCTACTCTGATCCCACTGATCTAGATTATTTTGAGAATGAAATTAAAGAAGACATATAACAATGAAATATACATAGATATTTCAATAAACACAAAGATACAATAATGCACAATTTTTATTAATGAGAAAATGTACATAAAATGTAAAATTACAGAGTGAATGACTCACTACAATGGTGACAGCTTATCTCTGAGAAGAGATGTGTGTTACGAGGAAAATATCTCTATGGCTTGGGGTAAACCACAACATACAAAATGGCATGCAGAAATAAAATCTAATCCCAAGTATGCTATATAAATGAAATGGTAACCAGACAAGGCCAAGATCCTACCTCGTCCGGACGTTCGATGAAGACCACCATTGAGCACACAACTCAAAGATTTATATCTACAACTTGTCCTCAAAAACCAAGATACGCAAGCATATGTTGATAATATATAATGTTAGCATATAAAATAGCATAATACATTAACATACATGACAAATATGCCCATGGAATAATAATTCAAATATTTGCAAGATATCAATTGGACAAGAAAAGAGTATTTCTATTAAAATAATCAACATAAGTATATAGGTGACAAACTTATGTGTCGACACGTCTCGGAACCGAGAAACTAAGTCCCTCTAGTTGGGCCTCCACCACTTCAATCCTCTGCCAAAGGAAATCTCATATAAAGGAGACAATGAGTTTCTCCATCAAAGAAGGAAGAGCTTGGGGGCTGAACAATGAGTTCATACTTTCAAGGATAAAGGGATGCAGATCAATGTGAAGTGAAATTTCTCCAGAGTGTATTTGCTCTCAAAAGTTGAATTCTTGTCCTTTTTCATGGCATGTATATGGCTCAATTTATATCCTTCAAATTGTATTGAAGGGCCGAGTCAGAGCATTTCCAGTATATGGAAGGTCAAGGATCATGGATCTTGGGATGTGACATAGAAACTCGACATAAATTTTAAATTTGAGCGCCAAACCCGATGTATGCGGGTTGTAGTGGAGAAACTTGTGTGTATGCTTATTGTCTAACTCATAAGGTGTTCAGGGGTTCGGGGGCAGCTCCCCCTGAGAAAAAAATTTCTTCCTCGGAAAATGTCTCACATAATTTTCTTCCTCGAAAAATGTGCCACATATTTTAGATGGTTTTTCGGCACATGATTTATTTGTCAATGGTTTTCTATTTTTGGTTAAGGAATTAGGTTTGTTGACTAATCTAGGTCATTGGGTTAGGGTTTTGGATGCCGTTGGCTCCTATATGTATATTGTATTGTAAACAATGTATCACTATGAATGAATATATAGAATATGTTGGTTTTCCCGGTTTGGGTTTCTAGGGGAAAAATCTTTGTGTAATGTTTGTATTTTCCATTGTATCTTTTTTGTTCTTTTACTGAATATCTATTTGTAGTAAATATTGTACAAGGTTAAAATCTACAAGGCACGTATATGTGGGAAAATGTGCTTTTTTGGCTCTGGAAGTTATAAAAGGGGACTTCAAGTCTGCATAGGGAAATGTAAATGCCATCCAAGCAAGTTGCATGCGGTGAGGAAAAATTTTCTATAACAGATGACCCCTAATGTCTGAGGTCAGAGGAGTATCTGTGATGGTCAAAATAAATTATAATTCCCAGAAGTGGAGTAATGGAGACTCAACTGGAAGTGCTAGTTGCTCATGAGAATATTATAATCCATAATGAATTTGTAAAAATGGTTGTCAATCTAAATTACATGGTAGATCCATGTGGAAACATACCAAACATTTGTTCATGTCAATGAATAGGAAATACAAAGTAGACACATGCCATAGGCTATCATAATCATGAACAAGGCCTAGTGGAATCCAATCTCAAAACCAATATGAATATATCTGTATAAAATGGAGTACAATCTGATCTCCCATGATCACTGAATTCATATAGGTATTGGTCCAATAAAATACAACAACATAATAGGAATGTTTCTACTGTATGCTAGAGGTCTTCTACCGAAGGTGCAAGTTTGCATCATGTGAATAGAGGAGTTGATGTCGAACACAATGAGACTTTGTTTGATTACCGATCATTAAGGTATATTGTTAACAAACATGAGACAACCTACCGATGATGAAAGTAGGTATCAAGGCACCAAGTACATTATTACAAGTGTGAATAAGGATTTTGAGGTTGAACACTTGAACAATCCATTGATCAAGATACATTGATGTATTCCCAACTGTCAATGGCGGGAGAACCTGCCACTGATGACTACAAGCCTTTAGGTACTCATAATACTCTAGGTATCATTTCCAAAACAGATGAGTTGAAGTTGATGGAAGGAGACCTGCTGAAATGAGAGAATTAAGGCATCTCTCATCAGTCAGCATGAGATACAAAGCAATAGCTTGATGATTAGAAGTAGATCGGATGAATAATAGGTTCATGAACCAATGACCTTGTGTGTCTTTTGCATGCACTAGATGCAAGAAGCACATGAAAAAGACCCTTTGAATAACAACCAGTAAGGAATACTGTCGACAAAGGAGAGGAAACCACCAATAAGGCTAATGGAATCCAAGACATTTCACGAATCCCAATGTGTGAATATATTTCTTGTCATCAAACACAAGGGAAACCCACTAATCGGCGACCAATGGGAGATGTCGACTGTTGGGTTCAATGTTACCTACCTACCCATAATGAAAGTAGGTTTGGAGTGCATGGTAGGACTATAGCTTCATGTGACTCTGAGACACACTGAGGGTATGAATGACATGCAAAGTCAAGAGTTCTAAGAAATGGTTGACACATGATTATAGACTTCCTTTGAACAAGAGCATGAGACATATGGATAACTCAAGAAAGATAGACTTGATGACGAAACTTTGTGATGCAAGAGGCATCAACAAAATCTCCATAGGGATTGGAAGAATAACCAGTCGGAGGAGTAAACTCTAATTAACAAGATCAACTTCCTAAGGTCATGCTAAACCCAAAATTTGGATGACAAGTGGACTCAAAAGTTTTTGCTCTCTTCAAAGGTGGGACGACTGATGCCGATATGAGATAATATTCTTTTCCTACCCGTATTTTTTTGTTTTTTTCATAGGCAAATAAATGCTATGATACAAGAGAGGAAACGAGTGTCGCAAGTAAGAAAATAGCTCCAAACAATGGAACATACCTATGCTCAATGAAAGGAAGTACATGCGGGGCATGGGCACTTAGGGGAATGTTTCCTCTTAGGGTACAGGGTGTCAAGATGCAAAGGATATAAATAAGGCTCTTCTTGGCTAGTGATGCAAATTGTTGAGGTAAGAGGCTTATAAAGAGAAAGAGAGAACTAAAAATAGGCTCAATACTGCAAGCAGAAGGATGGAATGCAATTACAACTTAACTCCAAAGAATGTTCTTTTTCGTAAATTTAGGCCCCTAGGCTCGAAAAAGTATAAAATAATACCCAGGAGAACTCTTCTAGTCAATGTTGACTAGAGTATTCCTTTTTTCGTAATTAGTCTACTTGGTCTGAAAAAGGGTTAAACTTACACCAAATAGATGTCCTTTCAAATCCATTTAACAAGTGTGAAAGAGACAAGTTCACTCGACAATCTTTTCTCTTTTGAGAGAGTCGAAAAAGAGCTTAAACAAGACTCGGTGCGAGTCCCATAGGTGAAGTTAAGCATGCTTGTGAGTAATAATATGAGGTTCAAACACAAATTCATATCAGAACTATAAGGAACTCCTGTTCCTATGGAATAACTTCTACATGGGCACCAAATGGCACAAAGGTTCTAACTAGGGTACCCATGTTAGGTAAGCCTCTACCACTTAATAACGACACTTCTAGTAGTAGTAAGAAGGTTCTATGTCACTAATAAATGGGTTTATATCTAAGTTATATAGATCACAGTCATAGGATAATGCAAGAATGCAAAATGGAGTGACAACCTATCCTATGTGTTACTGAAAGAAAATACATGCCGAAGGCACGAACGAACGATATGACACTAGAAACCGCAAAAATTCATGGACAAAACCACCAAAACCAACACTTTCCACTGTATTATTAGTCCGTAAGGTCAAAATATCACCCCAAACTATGTGAAATGGGTAAAAAATATCTACTAATAGTAAAACTAGACCATTTTACCATACCATTTGAGTTTTTTCACCCACATAGTGCATTTTAGGCCATTTTCCCCACGATCTTCAAGTGTTGACTGCGGGAGCCATGATCAAAATAATTAGCAACCATCTGGACCAATTTAGTTCCCTTCCCTTCCTCTTCATTTTCATTGGATTAAAATTCAAATTTAGTCCTCATTTTTTGAGTTTAATAGGGTGCAACATATAAACTAGGGTGTATGCAGGCGATAGTTTATCAAGTCGCGTACATGTCTTCATGTATGCGGGAAAAGAAAATCCTTCCCGCATATATGCAGCCCTATACAATATTGTTCACATGATATCCCACATACAAGTCCGCAAACAACTTTTTAATAAAATTTAACTCAAAAAATGACTTTCCTTTGGCAGGATGGTGCTTGAATAGAGAGAGAGGCAGCATAAAGAGATAGATGCAACAATGGAAAGGAATGAAGGGGACCAACAAGATTTAAAAATATGTGGCCTTTATAAATTTTGGGCTCTCAAAGTAATGAGGTCTCAAGTGAGGTTACTCTAGATGCTCGTAAACTATTGGGATCCAGAGACGAAGGCCTTCAATATCGATGGGAAACCATTGATGATTGAAGTGGA
>ML778047.1:0-10741 GCA_009831015.1 Picea engelmannii
TGAAGAGACACCAAATCTCAGCCACCCATCTAATCTAATCTCAATCGTTAGATTAGAAAACTCCTCACCTTCCCTCATGAGGTCGACTAAGGCAAGAGGGCGCACCCATTCTTGGGTAAGCAGCAGCAGTCTTGTTGAGAGAGTAAGAGACTCTTGGTGAGATGCCAAGAGGCTCTTGGTGAGATGCCAAGAGCAAGAGAAGTTGAAGAATTCTTGTTGAGAGAACAAGAGGAGTTCAAGCATTCTTGTTGAGAGAACAAGAGAGAGCAAGAGAGAGGTCGAGCTGAAGAAAAGAGACAGCAGCAGCAATTTCTGGGAGTATTGGCATGCATTCCAAGGCTGCCGAACAGCATTTAGTGGCACAGAACATGAGTCTTAGCAGATTTTTGGCATGAATTTCGAGACAGTCTGTACAACATTAATTGCTGGGACAACCGTACAGTTGTACGGATTTCTGGTTCAGAAATCGAGGAGCAAAGCTACAGGAATGTCCAGATAAGTTTGTGTAAATATCTGAAGATGAATATGCTGTAAAAGAATTTCTCAGAAGCTCATAAATAATACAAAGCCCTCTCTCACTGGTTTTCCCCTTGTGGGTTTTTCCAGGGTCGAAGTTAGATCGAATATCTTTGTGTCTATATTTTCTGAGTTTTGCATATTGCTGATATTTTATTTCTGCGTTGAAAATGATGCTCAAAATCCTCATGTTTCAGTTCTGAAGTTTATTTTCTGTTAATTTTTTTTTCTATGCTGAAACACCGTTGTTTCATATGCTGAAACACCACTGACATATGCTGAAACACAGTGTTGTAACATATGTTGAAACACAGTGCTGAGTCATATGTTGAAACACCGTTGTGAGTATATGTTGAAAGACAGTGCTGTAACATATGCTAAAACACAGTGCTGTAACATATGCTGAAACACAGTGCTGTAACATATGCTGAAACACAGTGCTGAGTCATATGCTGAAACACCGCTATGAGTATATGCTGAAACACAGGGCTGTAACATATGCTGAAACAATGTTGAAACTGAGTTTGGCATTTAAACTTGGCTGAAAAATCAGCGAGACTGAAACTAGGTTGGGGTTTTGAAAAATTAACATATTAAGAATCTAAATTCCATAAGATACTTACGAGAGTTGAGATAGTAATCCAACCCATAACAAATGATCAAATCATGGCAAGATGTTATATTAAGAATCTAAATTCCATAAGAGTTTGTTTCAATATCCTTTTCTTTTGTATTTAAGGGTCATATAAATTATCAATATTAGAATTAAGTGTCCCAATATTCAATTGGGGCCTACCATTTTGATGATCTAGAACAAGAATAATACCATTTTTGGTTTTGAGGGTAGCAATATCATTTTCTAAGTTAATAAAAGGATTATCGATTGTAAGATTAGGATTCTTGTAAAAAGTAAATTGGAAAGGAATTAAATAGATTATAACAATGAAAATTGTATCCTTAAATTCAAAGATGATATTAAACCATATGTATTGTTTATGAGAATACTTTTTTATACTTTAATATTTGAATTAGAAGCTCCTTTTTGATGTAGCAACAAATTTTACCTATCCCTTATGCTTTGATTTTTAATTTAAATTTGAGAAAAGAGTTTATCCATCTAAATCAAGGATATGAGATTTTTTATGTTCCAGTGTTTCAACAAGATTAATTGATATTTGTATCCAAATTAGTATGGGACTCTTCCTCTAAAGATATCCTCAACAATTTCATGTTAGGATCCTCAATTATCTTAATATTATTTGTTACTTTGAAATTTATCATTTGTTATTGTTCTTATATTCCTTATGATTTCCCATTTCCTTATTTCTTAGTATAATTTGAACTTTTGAAGTTCGTTTATCAATTGGGCTTGGGCTTGTGGGATAAGGTTATCATTTATGAATATACCTAATCCTTTGTGGTTTGAATCTTTTCTTAAAGTGTTTAACTTGTTTTCAATAGATTCTACCCTTATTTGGATTAGAATCCTCTTACCTTCAGTGTTTTTTACCGATTTTATTTGCTTTTGAAATTCTTGGTTTTTCATTTTCTAATCTATTTTGTAGAATATATGATGGATTAGTTAGAAAACGTTCATCACACCTTCATCAATTGTCTTATCTATCCAAACTGTGATAATATTCATATATCATTTATGGTGTTTGTGTTTGAATTTGAGAAGCTTGTTCATTTCCTACTTAATTGGTTGGATGTCAATTTTTTACTTCAACATTGGCGAGGAACAAATTGACTTCTCAATATCCTTGATTTTGAAGTCAATAGTATCTTATGGGAGGTGGGAGGATAGTATGACTAGAGTTAGAATATTTAATTTTGGTTTCCAATTAGTATTTCTCTATTTTTTGCATAGCTACTTTCAATTTCTTCATTTTTCTTAATTTAGTGGTTTCATATTTCTTCTACTTGTGCCAATTTTAGTTAAAAAAAAATATTTTATAGTGTCTTTGTGACCTTGGATATTAGATATTGAGTTCACCACTTCCTTTTAAATTTATGATCACTTTTTTATGTCATTTTTTGTGTTTATGATTGTGTTTCTTCTTGAATTTAGGGGTGAGTGCAAGATAATGGTCTCTCGTGACACATTAGTGGCAATGCGAACATGGGAAAAAAATATATATATTTACTTGGAGGGATGATTCAAGGTACTTTGACAATAATTTTGAATATGGTGTAAGAAGATTAAATGTAGGAAATCAAATTAAATTTCTGAAATAATGTTTATTTCTTGAATTTGTGTATGACAATGTGAAATTTGAGTTTTTCTAACTATGGTATGTTAGTTTTCTTGTAAAATATAATGCATATGTTCCGGTTAGTGCATGTCTTGAGTAACAAAATGATGGAATTTCCTTAAAATAACTTGTACAATTGCATGTTTTGTTCTTGTGCATGGTTATTTTTCCAAAAAATATTAATTTGTTAATTTATATATTTTTTAGATTATGAAAGTCATTATAGCCACGAAATTATATTGTCTAAGTGTTAGTGTAGGGTTAGAGGGTCTTAACATAATCAAACATTTTTTTTAAAGATTGTAGATCTCGTACCATATTACTACAATGTGTGTGTGTGTGTATGTGAGAGAGAGAGAGGAGACCATTGAATTTTAATATTTTGATATATGTCAAGACAAAAATAAATTAAAAATAGTAAATAATATACTTTTTTAATTATATATTTGAATTGCATACACGTTCAAAAGTGCATGTGCAGTCCTAGAATGCACAGACCCTATTGTGAATATAAATTCACAAAAAGAATACTCATCAAAATAATAGAGTAAGGTCTTGATCCTTGAAAACTTCATTCTTCCCATGTGAATTCTTATTAGTTTATGATCATCTATATAAATATGCTCTTTAACACCTTGGTTGAACAAGATCAAATCCTAGATCTGAGCACTCTTGTGTTATATTACACAATGCCTCTCTCGTTAATATCTAACTCTTTTTAGGTCATAGAAGAAGTATCATGAAATCAATTTTGTTCATGGTCTTTAAGAGATAGTGTAGTTGAACAAACTCACTCAATAACCGATATCGATATCAATGAACATTGGGTCAAATCACAATTGATAAGATTTGTATAGTATTTCAACTTCCTCTTATTAAATATATCATTGTGGTTCTAAGTCTTTGCACAAATAACAAGATATATCTACAACCTAGTTATATGTGTCATGTCCTTCACATTAATAAACTAAATTAAAAAAATTATGTGAAAATGGAAATTTAAAAAATATTTGGTTATAATAAGGAAAAACTAAAAAAAAAGACCATAATAATCATAAAAATATATAATATAATAAATAAACATATCTCCATACTAACTTGGATTTATGTTTGTATTTGAGAAATTCATAGAAATATAAAATTTAATAGTATTGATATTATTAATTTAATAGTCTTACCTTATGCTCCAATAGTTAATCCAAGCCTAAGAGTCTCCACCCTACTCTCTTTTTATCTTTGGTGGTGATTGAAACTCCACACCTAGCTTCAATCAAGAGAAGTTAAGGAGTATTCTCTTTAATTTAAAAGTTATTGTTTGTAAAATGCTTTTGGATTTTTACTCAATTTTATTTCAAGTCTTAGAAGAGATATTGTAGGTTAAAATTCACTACTATAAAAAATAATCAAAATAAATAAGGTCATAAAAATGAAAATTTCCTTATAACAGTTCTAAATTTCAATGTTTTGATGTCTATTTTAAAGAGTAAAGACCATAATTGGATTTTCATCCATCAATGATTATCTTCTCAACAATGTGGTTCCAAGTTAAATGTCAGTTGAAATTTATGGCCAAGTATTTGTATGATTGGACATTTTAAAGGGTGTTATCTAGGTAGATAAATCAAGGATAAACTCTTTTCTTAGATTTAATTATGATTATTTTGTTTTGATCAATATCTGTGATAAGTTCATATTTTTTATAGAATTGTGGAGAACTTTGAGTTATTTGTTAAGATTGTTAATAGATTTAGTAAGAAGAAAAATATCATAATTATATAAGTGCAGAATGACAATGAGTGCATCCATGTTAATACCAAAGCACCACTTCCTTTCTAAACATTGTTCAATTTTGTCAATATCGATGCCAAAATGGGTGGCAGAAAGAGGCACCCTTTCTTAACATCAATATCACAAGTAATTTTCATAAACTACTTTCTATAACATTATATTAGCAATAACATTTTCATAGATCCTAATCAAGACACTATGGATCTCAAGAGGGATGTCTATTTATTTGAGTCTATTCCACACTCATTATATGCTCTGGATTCAATGCACTTCCATCGTAGTGTTTGAATAGAGACTGAGATTTCATCTCGAATCATACCAAGATTATTTGATCACATCATAAAATCATTTCCTTCTCTTGAAATTCATTCAATTCAATGTTAAAGGATTTTTATAAATTAACAAAAGAATTAAAAAAAAAAACATATTTTTAGTCTCTCCAATCTTCTAGAATAACTCTAAGGGTGGAAATTTAATCAATTGTAGGATGTTGATTCTTAAAGCTATATTGTCCTATAGCCATTTTATTATTGTCCTCTATCCATAGACTATTTTTTCTTTCAATAATCATGATCATATGATAATTGGTTAGGTCATTCGTCTCTAGATTTGAAAATAAGGATAATTAAATTTTAATCCAATTTTGAGGGAATCCTTGCTTGCCAGCCTAGTTGAAAAAATGTTTGATATGAGGCACAAGGATTAGACTCCAAGTTTTAGTATCTCATCTTAGTATTCTTCAATGTATTTATCTTACCCATTTTCTAGAAACTTAATGTCAAATGTTATATGCTCAACTAACAAGACCTTTATGCAAGAGTGGTTTGGATGTCTTTTGAGATCTGATGGGAAGCATAGAGTTTGTTAGGATAATGGTTGTAGTCACTTATATTAATTTTACCATTATTTAAGTTTTATAGAGGTGTTGTTAGCTCAGAGTCTCTCTTGATATTTTATTAAATATTGATGTTATTTCCTTTTTATTAAGGAATTGTAATATTTAATCCTATTAACTCTATTAGCTTCAATAGAAGAAATTATAATATATTTCTTTCCATTTTATAGTCTAGGTCATACCATGAATTTGAAACGTAGTGTTTACCTATAATAAGAATCTTTTGAAAATAATTTTATAAACACATAAATAGATTGGAAATAGGTCATACCATGAATTTGAAAGGTGGTGTTTACCTATAATAAGAATCTTTTGAGAATAATTTTATAAACGCATAAATATAGTAAAAATCTTTTGAGAATAATTTTATAAACTGGAATTTTTATACAAATTCTCAATTGTCCAATTTTTCATGTCAAAATTAAATAACTCATGTAATTCTTTGAAAAATTGGAAAGATTTTATTTCTTGTATTATACATAGTCATTTCCTTAGGGACCATATCTATATCTAAAACTAAAGTTACCACAATTGGGAAGTGATCCTTGTTCGACATATCATCCTCATTTATCTCGATATGATCTATTTTATTCAACAAAGAAATAAAGACGTATTATGCATAGTCATTTCCTTAGGGACCATATCTATATCTAAAACTAAAGTTACCCCAATTGGAAAGTAATCCTTGTTCAACATATCATCCTCATTTATCTCGATATAATCTATTTTATTCAACAAAGAAATAAAAGATATGACATAATCGATGAAACTTCTACCCTTCTTATGTATTCATGTTATAAGGTGAGAGTCATGCTAGTAATCCAACCCATTACAAATGATAAAGTCATGGAAAGAGATTTTCTTAAGAATCTCGGTTTCATAAGATTCTATTTCAATATCATTGAAGCTTCTTTTGTATTTAAGGGTCACACATAATCTTATTTTATAGTTAATATTATAATAATTTCATTTTATCATAAATAGTTAATATTAGAATTAAATGCTATAATATTCAATTGAGATCTACTATTTTGACGTTTAAACTTTGGATTCGATGGTAACAATATTATTTTCTAGGTTAATAAATCTTATTTTATCCATAAATGGTTAATATTTGGAATTAAGTGTTATACTATTCAATTGGGACCTACCATTTTGACCTTTAAATTTTCCCACAATAAGAATATCCCCTCTGGATTTGAGGGTAGCAATATTATTTTCTAAATTAATAAATGGGTTATCGATTTAGGATTCTTGGAGAAGGTAAACCTAAATCATATTTATTGGTTATAAGAAATTAGATGATATTAAACCTAAATCATATTTATTGGTTATAAGAATTAATTTTATATATTTAATATTTGAATTAGGAATTATTTTTAATGTAGAAACAAATTTTACCTATTTCTATGTTTTGATGTTTTTTGAAAAATGAAAAAAAAAATTATCCATTTAAATCAAAAATATCAAATTCTTTATATTCTCATGTTTCAACAAGAAATATAAGATAAATAGATTTTGATATCAACTTAGCATAGAACTCTTCTTCTAAGTATATCTAAACAATTCCATGTCAGGAACCTAAATTATCTTAATACTATTTTTTTTTAACTGAGATTCATATGTTAATACTACTTGTTACTTTGAAGGTTATCCTTTATTATTGTTTTTACATTTTTTTATGATTTTCCATTTTTCTTATTTCCTATTATATTTGAATTTTTGGAGTTCATTTATCAATAGGGATTAGGATTTTGGGATGAGTTCCTCATTTATGGTTGGAAGCGAGATTCATATGTTAATATTACTTGTTACTCTGAAGGTTATCCTTTATTATTGTTTTTATATTCTTTATGATTTCCCGTTTTTCTTATTTTCTATTATATTTGAATTTTTGGAGTTCATTTATCAATAGGGATTAGGATTTTGGGATGAGTTCCTCATTTATGGTTGGAAGCTTTGCTTAAATGTTAAATTTATTTTGGATAGATTGTACTTTTATTTGGATTAGAAGTCTTTTACCTTGAATGTTTTTACCAATTTTCTTTGTTTTCAAAATTAATTTTTTTTCAATTTCTAATTTGTTTTGTAGAATGTATAATCACTTGTTACACTTTCATTAGTTGTTCCATCTGGCTTGACTATGATAAGGTTTAAAGCTCATTTGTGGCATTTTTGTTCAAGTTTGAGAAGCCTTTTATTTCTACTTTTATTGATTGGATGTCAATGTTTGGGTTCAACATTAGCCGAACAAATTGACTCCTCAAGATCCTTGATTTTGAGGTCAATGGTGCCTTATTTGAGAGTTGTATGACTAGAGTTAGAATTAGGAATTTAGGCTTTCAATTAATCTTGATCTACTTTTCACATCCTATTTTCAATTTCTTCTTGTTTATTAATTTAATGGTTTAATATTTCTTCTACTTATGTTAATTTTAGTTTAATATTTTATTTTATAGTGTACATATGAATTTGGATATTAGATATTAATCCCATCACTTCCTTTTGAAACTTATGATTCTTTTTTTATATCAATTTTTGTGTGTTTATGATTGTGTTTATTTTTTAATCTAGGGATGAATGCAAGCTAATGATGGTTTCACATGACAAGTTAGTGGCAATAAAAACATGGAAAAATAGTAGTATGTTAACTTTGAGGGATGGTTTGAGGTACTTTCACAATGAATTTGAGTAAGGTGCAAGAATATTAAATGTACGAAATCAAATTTTCTTCTCGATTACAATTTTATTTATGGAATTTTTGTATCACTGTATGAAATTCAATTTTTTGTAATAGTGGTATGTTAATTTTCATACAAAATGTAATGCATGTGTTCCGGTTAGTGTAGGTGTTGAGTACCTAAATGATGGAATTTCCTTAAAATAACTTGTACAATTGTAGGGAACACTTTTTTCTTGTGCATGGTTATTTTTTCTTGTAGGCTTTCCTCTTGTAGGTCCCGTCTTTTTCATCGTCACTTAGCCACCCTAAGTTGACCTACGAAGCCAACCCTTGAACAAGACTTCCACAGATCCCCTTGAACAAGACTTCCACGGATCTCTAGATGACTCTTTATTGCTTCTTTCCTTCTTGGTGACCCCCTTTGATGGATTAGCTCATTGATGCATGTCCATACGTATACATTCCTTTCCCATCACTTGGAAAGTCGCATCGCATGAAGTGGACCCAAGTGTCCACAAGCTAACTCAATTCACCACGTGTGCCAGTCCACTTAAGTCTCCTTGATCTCGCCTCATCATCTATCTGCCAAGGTTATCCATCCCTAGGTCATCTCATCTACTAAGTCATCACGTTCTATGCCAAATTCCTCTAACCATCTGTACACAAGTGTGTCCAAGGCCCATGTGCTTGCAACTCTATTATTCACAAGTCATGGGGACAAGTTACCTTTGGGTCTGCACATCCATCTCATTTTCCCAAGGTATTCAATGAATGCATGCCCAAGGAGTTTGTTCCCAAGGGAGTACACCCAATGAATGTAGTATGTGACAACTTGTGCCTAAAGGCACCTCGACCACCCTTCGCAACCCTCAAGTGAAGAATTCCTAACTCTGTTGGTCCACATAAGTCTTGCCACTCCAAATCCTCAAGTCGCTAGCCAAGTTCGCCCCACTACTTGGTGAATCCAGCTTGACTCCATTTGTGGTGCATCCTATCAGTATGCAGGAGCAACCAAGTTATGTTCACAACGTGCTCTGTCTATCCATGGGATTGCCCAATTCTCCACATTCCATCTGCAAAGCGCCTTGTCTATCCACAGGGTTTCCCAAGTCTCTATAGTTCGTATGTAAAATGCCTTGTCTATTCGCAGGGGTGTGCAAGTCTCTGCAACCTATCTGCAATGTCTTGTCAATGGGAAATACATTTTTTCGAAGTCTTCCTCCCAAGGCAACCCTAAAATGTGTGCCTTGCATCCAGGCTAAGGTATCTTGGTCAACCAAAATTTCCATCCATGATGATGCTACGGAGGTGCCCCATGCCTCTCTAGGAAAGGGTCTTACACTCAACTCCTTACACATGTCAACCAAAAATGCAACCATGCCATTTATACAAAAAATTAAAATAGGAGATGTCAACCAAAAGTGACAGCATGACATAGGTGCAAATGAAATATATAAAGGTTAATAGGTTTCTTTTGTTTCTCTTATATTAACTTATATAAAATAACTTGTAAATCCATTTTAACTCCAATTCCTCTATCTCAAGCAACTTGATCCCTATCCACCCATGATAGATCCAAAGCTAAGTCTCTCTTCAATTACTTTATATATATATATATATATATATATATATATATATATATGAACATGAATATGACTAACATTGAAATTTTTTTTATTGATATTTTTTAAATGTTACGTGTCAACTTCATATTAAGCATGGAAGGAATTATATATCTCCCTCATACTAAACTATAAAAAGTGTTTTGCTACTAAAAAAATGTACCTCTCCATGCAATATGTAAAAATGATAAATACTAAATAATATTGAATATACTATTGAGTATATTTACTTTCATTTTCACCTCTACTTATTAGAAAGATTGGGTAATGATAGTAAAGGTATGCATTTGTGAAGTGTATTTTCACCCAAACTTTCCTAAGCAAAGAAAAAAAATGTCATAGTACTAAACACTTTTAGTTCATCTGGGAATGAAAATATGCCTATGTAATTTCACAAATGCACATATTGACCTTCAATACCTACCCACGTGAAAGATGAAGGTGAACATATAAGTTGACTCAAATACTCACCTTTGGAATCCCAAAATGGTAGGTATAAAGTAAAAATAAGAAGTTATTTCTATAAATATTCAACTATTTCTTACTACATAATGATTATGTCTGTGTGAAAAGATAATGAACCCCGCACCACAAATGTATACCTTTCTACCACCTACCTTCTACCTTGTTGAGTGGGGCAAAGTGTGCATTTGAGACTACAAATATAGACTTTCACCTCCCCAATTAAACCCTATGTCACTGAAAACAAATTTAAATTTATTAATATTTGGCCCGTTCGATAATATTCTCAGAACAAAGTATGCTATTATGAAACTTTTGTGAACAAATATCTAAACTTTCTAAGAAATATAATGATGCGGATTAATTACAATATGAATCTCACAATTTGAGAGCTTTTTATTTAAATATAAATATATATTTCAACCTTTTAGATGTAACAACCAAAAATACAAACATAATTTTAGTCGTAAACTATAATTATAATTATATGTAAAAGGGAGAAATAGTTATATTTAATTAA
>ML778047.1:42179-53829 GCA_009831015.1 Picea engelmannii
TTAATTAAATATAACTATTTCTCCCTTTTACATATAATTATAATTATAGTTTACGACTAAAATTATGTTTGTATTTTTGGTTGTTACATCTAAAAGGTTGAAATATATATTTATATTTAAATAAAAAGCTCTCAAATTGTGAGGTTCATATTGTAATTAATCCGCATCATTATATTTCTTAGAAAGTTTAGATATTTGTTCACAAAAGTTTCATAATGGCATACTTTGTTCGTTGAGAATATTATCGAACGGGCCAAATATTAATAAATTTAAATTTGTTTTCAGTGACATAGGGTTTAATTGGGGAGGTGAAAGTGTACATTTGTAGTCTCAAATGCACACTTTGCCCCACTCAACAAGGTAGAAGGTAGGTGGTAGAAAGGTATACATTTGTGGTGCGGGGTTCATTATCTTTTCACACAGACATAATCATTATATAGTAAGAAATAGTTGAATATTTATAGAAATAACTTCTAATTTTTACTTTATACCTACCATTTTGGGATTCCAAAGGTGAGTATTTGAGTCAACTTATATGTTCACCTTCATCTTTCACGTGGGTAGGTAATGAAGGTCAATATGTGCATTTGTGAAATTACATAGGCATATTTTCATTCCCAGATGAACTAAAAGTGTTCAGTACTATAACATTTTTTTTTTTTTTTTTTTTAAATGTTCAGTAATATGACATCATATTTTTTTTAAAAATGTTCACTATGACATCATTTTTTTTTCTTTGAAGTCATAAGGATGAAATATAAAATTTGGTCTTAGGCTTTACTCATCTATGTTACAATGTCTAAATGCGTTTTCTTTGCTTATGAAAGTTTGGGTGAAAATACACTTCACAAATGCATACCTTTACTATCATTACCCAATCTCTCTAATAAGTAGAGGTGAAAATGAAAGTAAATATACTCAATAGTATATTCAATATTATTTAGTATTTATCATCTTTACATATTGCATGGAGAGGTAAATTTTTTTTAGTAGAAAGACACTTTTTATAGTTTAGTATGAGGGAGATATATAATTCCTTCCATGCTTAGTAAGAAGTTGACACGTGGCATTTAAAAAATATCAATAAAAAAATATTTCAATGTTAGTCATATATATATATATATATATATATATATATATATATATAAAGTAATTGAAGAGAGACTTAGCTTTGGATCTATCATGGGTGGATAGGGATCAAGTTGTTTGAGATAGAGGAATTGGAGTTAAAATGGATTTACAAGTTATTTTATATAAGTTAAGATAAGAGAAACAAAAGAAACCTATTAGCCTTTATATATTTCATTTGCACCTAGGTCATGCTTTCACTTTTGGTTGACATCTCCTATTTTAATTTTTTGTATATATAATTTTTGTATAAATGGCATGGTTACATTTTTGGTTGACATGTGTAAGGAGTTGAGTGTAAGACCCTTTCCTAGAGAGGCATGGGGCACCTCCGTAGCATCATCATGGATGGAAATTTTGGTTGACCAAGATGCCTTAGCCTGGAGGCAAGGCACACATTTTAGGGTTGCCTTGGGAGGAAGAATTTGAAAAAATGTATTTCCCATTGACAAGACATTGCAGATAGGTTGCAGAGACTTGCACACCCCTGTGAATAAGCAAGGAATTTTATAGACGAACTATAGAGACTTGGGAAACCCCGTGGATAGACAAGGCACTTTGCAGATGGAATGTGGAGAATTGGGCAATCCCATGGATAGACATAGCACATTGTGAACATAACTTGGGTGCTCCTGCATACTGATAGGATGCACTACAAATGGAGTCAAGCTGGATTCACCAAGTAGTGGGGCGAACTTGGCTAGCGACTTGAGGATTTGGAGTGGCAAGACTTATGTGGACCAACAGAGTTAGGAATTCTTCACTTGAGGGTTGCGAAGGGTGGTCGAGGTGCCTTCAGGCACAAGTTGTCACAAACTACATTCATTGGGTGTACTCCCTTGGGAACAAATTCCTTGGGCATGCATTCATTGAATACCTTGGGAAAATGAGATGGATGTGTAGACCCAAAGGTAACTTGTCCCCATGACTTGTGAATAATAGAGTTGCAAGCACATGGACCTTGGACACACTTGTGTACAGATGGTTAGAGGAATTTGGCATAGAACGTGATGACTTAGTAGATTAGATGACCTAGGGACGGATAACCTGGGTAGATAGATGATGAGGCGAGATCAAGGAGACTTAAGTGGATTGGCACACGTGGTGAATTGAGTTAGCTTGTGGACAATTGGGTCCACTTCATGCAATGTGACTTTCCAAGTGATGGGAAAGGAATGTATAAGTATGGACATGCATCAATGAGCTAATCCATCAAAGGGGGTCACCAAGAAGGAAAGAAGCAATAAAGAGTCATCTAGAGATATGTGGAAGTCTTGTTCAAGGGTTGGCTTCGCAGGTCAACTTAGGGTGGCTAAGTGATGACGAAAAAGACGGGACCTACAAGAGGAAAGCCTACAAGAAAAAATAACCATGCACAAGAAAAAAGTGTTCCCTACAATTGTACAAGTTATTTTAGGGAAATTCCATCATTTAGGTACTCAACACCTACACTAACGGGAACACATGCATTACATTTTGTAGGAAAATTAACATACCACTATTACAAAAAATTGAATTTCATATAGTGATACAAAAATTCCATAAATAAAATTGTATTGAAGAAGAAAATTTGATTTCGTACATTTAATATTCTTGCACCGTACTCAAATTCATTGTGAAAGTACCTCAAACCATCCCTCAAAGTCAACATACTACTATTTTTCCATGTTTTTATTGCCACTAACGTGTCATGTGAAACCTAATTCACCCCTAGATTAAAAAATAAACACAATCATACACACACAAAAATTGATATAAAAAAAGAATCATAAGTTTCAAAAGGAAGTGATGGGATTAATATCTAATATCCAAATTCATATGTACACTATAAAATAAAATATTAAACTAAAATTAACACAAGTAGAAGAAATATTAAACCATTAAATTAATAAACAAGAAGAAATTGAAATTAGGATGTGAAAAGTAGATCAAAATTAATTGGAAGCCTAAGTTCCTAATTCTAACTCTAGTCATACCACTCTCAAATAAGGCACCATTGACCTCAAAATCAAGGATCTTGAATCAATTTGTTCTGGGCCAATGTTGAACCCAAACATTGACATCCAATCAATAAAAGTGAAAAAGCTTCTCAAACTTGAACAAAAATGCCACAAATGAGCTTTAAACCTTATCATAGTCAAGTCAGATGGGACAACTAATGAAAGTGTAACAAGTAATTATACATTCTACAAAACAAAACAAATTAGAAATTGAAAAAAAATTAATTTTGAAAGAAAAGAAAATTGGTAAAAACATTTAAGGTAAAAGACTTCTAATCCAAATAAAAGTACAATCTATCCAAAATAAATTTAACATTTAAGCAAAGCTTCCAACCATAAATGAGGAACTCATCCCAAAATCCTAATCCCTATTGATAAATAAACTCCAAAAATTCAAATATAATAGAAAATAAGAAAAACGAGAAATCAAAAAGAATGTAAAAACAATAATAACGGATAACCTTCAAAGTAACAAGTAGTATTAACATATGAATCTCGCTTCCAGCCATAAATGAGGAACTCATCCCAAAATCCTAATCCCTATTTTCCAACCATAAATGAAGAACTCATCCCAAAATCCTAATCCCTATTAATAAATGAACTCCAAAAATTCAAATATAATAGGAAATAAGAAAAACGGGAAATCATAAAAAAAATGTAAAAACAATAATAAAGGATAACCTTCAAAGTAACAAGTACTATTAACATATGAATCTCAGTTAAAAAAAATAGTATTAAGATAATTTAGGTTCCTGACATGGAATTGTTTAGATATACTTAGAAGAAGGGTTCTATGCTAAGTTGATATTAAAATCTATTTATCTTATATTTCTTGTTGAAACATGAAAATATAAAGAATTTGATATTTTTGATTTAAATGGATAGTTTTTTTTTTTCATTTTTCAAAAAACATCAAAACATAGAAATAGATAAAATTTGTTTCTACATTAAAAAGAATTCCTAATTCAAATATTAAATGTATAAAATTAATTCTTATAACCAATAAATATGATTTAGGTTTAATATCATCTAATTTCTTATAACCAATAAATATGATTTAGATTTACCTTCTCCAAGAATCCTAAATTGATAACCCATTTATTAATCTAGAAAATAATATTGCTACCCTCAAATCCAAAGGGGATATTCTTATTGTCGGAGAATTTAAAGGTCAAAATGGTAGGTCCCAATTGAATAGTATAACACTTAATTCCAAATATTAACCATTTATGGATAAAATAAGATTTATTAACCTAGAAAATAATATTGTTACCATCGAATCCAAAGTTTAAACGTCAAAATAGTAGATCTCAATTGAATATTATAGCATTTAATTCTAATATTAACTATTTATGATAAAATGAAATTATTATAATATTAACTATAAAATAAGATTATGTGTGACCCTTAAATACAAAAGAAGCTTCAATGATATTGAAATAGAATCTTATGAAACCGAGATTCTTAAGAAAATCTCTTTCCATGACTTTATCATTTGTAATGGGTTGGATTACTAGCATGACTCTCACCTTATAACATGAATACATAAGAAGGGTAGAAGTTTCATCGATTATGTCATATCTTTTATTTCTTTGTTGAATAAAATATATTATATCGAGATAAATGAGGATGATATGTTGAACAAGGATTACTTTCCAATTGGGGTAACTTTAGTTTTAGATTTAGATATAGATATGGTCCCTAAGGAAATGACTATGCATAATACGTCTTTATTTCTTTGTTGAATAAAATAGATCATATCGAGATAAATGAGGATGATATGTCGAACAAGGATCACTTCCCAATTGTGGTAACTTTAGCTTTAGATATGGATATGGTCCCTAAGGAAATGACTATGTATAATACAAGAAAGAAAATCTTTCCAATTTTTCAAAGACTTACATGAGTTATTTAATTTTGACATGAAAAATTAGACAATTGAGAATTTGTATAAAAATTCCAGTTTATAAAATTATTCTTAAAAGATTCTTACTATATTTATGTATTTATAAAATTATTCTCAAAAGATTCTTGCTATAGGTAAATACCACCTTTCAAATTTATGGTATGACCTATTTCCAATCTATTTATGTGTTTATAAAATTATTTTCAAAAGATTCTTACTATAGGTAAACACCACGTTTCAAATTCATGGTATGACTTAGACTGTAAAATGGAAAGAAATATATTAGAATTTCTTCTATTGAAGCTAATAGAGTTAATAGGATTAAATGTTACAATTCCTTAATAAAAAGGAAATAACATCAATATTTAATAAAATATCAAGAGAGACTTTGGGCTAACAACACCCCTATAAAACTTAAATAATGGTAAAATTAATATAAGTGACTACAACCATTATCCTAACAAACTCTATGCTTCCCATTAGATCTCAAAAGACATCCAAACCACTCTTGCATAAAGGTCTTGTTAGTTGAGCATATAACATTTGACATTAAGTTTCTAGAAGATGGGTAAGATAAATACATTGAAGAATACTAAGATGAGATACTAAAACTTGGAGTCTAATCCTTGTGCCTCATATCAAACATTTTTTCAACTAGGTTGGCAAGCAAGGATTCCCTCAAAATTGGATTAAAATTTAATTATCCTTATTTTCAAATCTAGAGACGAATGACCTAACCAATTATCATATGATCATGATTATTGAAAGAAAAAATAATCTATGGATAGAGAACAATAATAAAATGGCTATAGGACAATATAGCTTTAAGAATCAACATCCTACAATTGATTAATTTTCCACCCTTAGAGTTATTCTAGAAGATTGTAGAGACTAAAAATAGGTTTTTTTTTTTAATTCTTTTGTTAATTTAGAAAAATCCTTTAACATTGAATTGAATGAATTTCAAGAGAAAGAAATGATTTTATGATGTGATCAAATAATATTGTCGAGATGAAATCTCAAGTCTTTGTTCAAACACTATGATGGAAGAAGTCTCCGTTCAAACACTATGATGGAAGTGCATCGAATCTAGACCATATAATGAGTGTGGAATAGACTCAAAGAAATAGACATACCTCTTGAGATCCATAGTGTCTTGATTAGGATCTATGAAAATATTATTGCTAATATAATGTTATATAAAGTTGTTTATGAAAATTACTTGTGATATTGATGTTAAGAAAGGGTGCCCCTTTCTTCCATCCATTTTGGCATCGATATTGATAAAATTGAACAATGTTTAGAAAGGAAGTGTTGCATTGGTATTAACATGGATGCACTCATTGTCATTCTTCACTTATATAATTATGATATTTTTCTTCTTACTAAATCTATTGACAATCTTAACAAATAACTCAAAGTTCTCCACAATTTTATAAAAAATATGAACTTATCACAAATATTAATCAAAACAAAATAATAATAATTAAATCTAAGAAAATAGTTTATCCTTGATTTATCTACCTAGCTAACACCCTTTAAAATGTCCAATCATACAAATACTTGGCCATAAATTTCAACTGATATTTAACTTAGAACCACAATGTTGAGAAGATAATCATTGATGGATGGAAATCCAATTATAGTCTTTGGTCTTTAAAATAGACATCAAAACATTGAAATTTAGAACTGTTAGAAGGAAATTTTCATTTTTATGACCTTATTTATTTTGATTATTTTTTATAGTAGTGAAGTTTGACCTACAATATCTCTTCTAAGATTTGAAATAGAATTGAGTAAAAATCCAAAAGCATTTTACAAACAATAACTTTTAAATTAAAGAGAATATTCCTTAACTTCTTTTGATTAAAGTTAGGTGTACTTATGTGGAGTTTCAATCACCATCAAAGATAAAAAAAAAAGGTAGGGTGGAGACTTTTAGGCTTGGATTAACTATTGAAGCATAAGGCAAGACAATTAAATTAATAATATCAATACTATTAAATTTTATATTTTTATGAATTTCTCAAATACAAACATAAATCCAATATGGAGATATGTTGATTTATTATATTATATATTTTTATGATTATTATGTCTTTTTTTAGTTTCTCCGTATTATAGTGAAATATTTTTTAAATTTTCATTTTCACATAATTTTTTTAATTTAGTTTATTAATGTGAAGGACATGACACATATAACTAGGTTGTAAATATATCTTGTTATTTGTGCAAAGACTTAGAACCACAATGATATATTTAATAAGAGGAAGTTGAAATACTATAAATTTTTTATCAATAGTGATTTGACCCAATATTGATTGATATCGGTTATTGAGTGAGTTTGTTCAACTACACTATCTCTTAAAGACCATGAAAAAAATTGATTTCATGATACTTCTTCTATGACCTAAAAAGAGTTAGATATTAAAGAGAGAGGCATTGTGTAATATAACACAAGAGTGCTCAGATCTAGGATTTGATCTTGTTCAACCAAGGTGTTAGTGCTCTGAGTAAAAGAACATATTTATACACATGATCATAAACTAATACAAATTCACATGGGAAGAATGAAGTTTTCAAGGGATCAAGATCTTACTCTATTATTTTGATGAGTATTCTTTTTGTGAATTTATATTCACAATACCTGGTCTGTGCATTCTAGGATTGTACATGCATTTTTGAACGTTTATGCAATTCAAATATATAATTAAAAAAATATATTATTTACTATTTTTAATTTATTTTTGTCTTGACATATATCAAAATATTAAAATTCAATAGTCTCTTCTCTCTCACACACACACACATTGTAGTAATATGGCACGGGATCTACAATCTTAAAAAATAAAATGTTTGATTATATTAAGACCCTCTAACCCTACACTAACACTTAGACAATATAATTTTGTGGCTATAATGACTTTCATAATCTAAAAAAAATATAAATTAACAAATTAATATTTTTTGCAAAAATAACCATGCACAAGAACAAAACATGCAATTGTACAAGTTATTTTAAGGAAATTCCATCATTTTGTTACTCAAGACATGCACTAACCAGAACATATGCATTATATTTTACAAGAAAAGTAACATACCATAGTTAGAAAAACTCAAATTTCACATTGTCATACAAAAATTCCATAAATAAACATTATTTCAGAAATTTAATTTGATTTCCTACATTTAATCTTCTTACACCATATTCAAAATTATTGTCAAAATACCTTGAATCATCCCTCCAAGTAAATAAATTGTTTTTTTTCCCATGTTCGCATTGCCACTAATGTGTCACGAGAGACCATTATCTTGCACTCACCCCTAAATTCAAGAAGAAACACAATCATAAACACAAAAAATGACATAAAAAGTGATCATAAATTTAAAAGGAAGTGGTGAACTCAATATCTAATATCTAATATCCAAGGTCACAAGGACACTATAAAATATTTTTTTAAAACTAAAATTAGCACAAGTAGAAGAAATATTGAACCACTAAATTAAGAAAAATGAAGAAATTGAAAGTAGCGATGCAAAAAATAGAGAAATACTAATTGGAAACCAAAATTAAATATTCTAACTCTAGTCATACTATCCTCCCACCTTCCATAAGATACTATTGACTTCAAAATCAAGGATATTGAGAAGTCAATTTGTTCCTCGCCAATGTTGAAGCCAAAAATTGACATCCAACCAGTTAAGTAGGAAATGAACAAGCTTCTCAAATTCGAACACAAACACCAGAAATGATCTATGAATATTATCACAGTTTGGATAGATAAGACAATTGATGAAGGTGTGATGAACGCTTTCTAACCAATCCATCATATATTCTACAATAGATTAGAAAATGAAAAACCAAGGATTTCAAAAGCAAATAGAATCAGTAAAAAACACTAAAGGCAAGAAGATTTTAATCCAAATAAAGGTAGAATCTATTGAAAACAAGTTAAACACTTTAAGAAAAGATTCAAACCACAAAGGATTAGGTATATTCATAAATGATAACCTTATCCCACAAGCCCAAGCCCAATTGATAAATGAACTTCAAAAGTTCAAATTATACTAAGAAATAAGGAAATGGGAAATCATAAGGAATATAAGAACAATAACAAATGATAAATTTCAAAGTAACACATAATATTAAGATAATTGAGGATCCTAACATGGAATTGTTGAGGATATCTTTAGAGGAAGAGTCCCATGCTAATTTGGATACAAATATCAATTGATCTTATATTGCTTGTTGAAACACGAAAACATGAAAAATCTCATATCCTTGATTTATATGGATAAACTCTTTTCTCAAATTTAAATAAAAAATCAAAGCATAAAGGATAAGTAAAATTTGTTGCTACATCAAAAAGGAGTTTCTAATTCAAATATTAAAGTATAAAAAAATATTCTCATAAACAATACATATGGTTTAATATCACCTTTGAATTTAAGGATACAATTTTCATTGTTATATTCTATTTAACTCCTTTCCAATTTACTTTTTACAAGAATCCTAATCTTAAGATCAATAACCTTTTATTAACTTAGAAAATGATATTGCTACCCTCAAAACCAAAAATGGTATTATTCTTGTTCCCAATTGAATATTGGGACACTTAATTCTAATATTGATCATTTATATATGACCCTTAAATACAAAAGAAAAGAATATTGAAACAAACTCTGATGAAATTTAGATTCTTAATATAACATCTTGCCATGATTTGATCATTTGTTATGGGTTGGATTACTATCTCAACTCTCGTAAGTATCTTATGGAATTTAGATTCTTAATATAATATCTTGCCATGAGTTGATCATTTGTTCGGGGTTGGATTACTATCTCAACTCTCGTAAGTATCATTTGTTATGGCTGGATTACTATCTCAACTTTCAACTTACGACATGCATACATGGGAAGGGTAAACATATCATCAATTATGACATATTCTTTATTCTCGTAAGTAAAAACTTGATAATATCGAGATAAATGAGGATAACATGCCAAGCAAGGATCATTACTCAATTAAATTGATATCATCTTTAAATATAGATATGGCTGGGAAATGAATATGCATGATACAAGAAATCATGTTATGCATAATACAAGAAATCATGTTTTCTTTAGAAATTAGAAAATCTTCCCAAAACAATTTCAAATATTTATATTAGCTAATTCATTTCAACATTAAAAAGATTAACTACTTTATTTCAACATTATAAAAATGTCACAATTGAAAATTTGTATATTAGAAAATCTTCCCAAAACAATTTCAAATATTTATATTAGCTACTTCATTTCAACATTAAAAATATTAACTACTTCATTTCAACATTATAAAAATGTCACAATCGAAGATTTGTATAAAAATTCCACTTTCAATTTTTTTTTAAGAAGATCATTCTTGAAAGTTTTTTATCACATAATCTAACTACCATATTTCAAATGTCACAATTGAAGATTTGTATAAAAATTCCACTTTAATTTTTTTTTTTTTTTTTGTTTGGGTATTTAGAAGATCATTCTTGAAAGTTTTTTTATCAGATAATCTAACAGCCATATTTCAAATTCATGGTATGAGTTATATATATATATATAGTAGGATTAGTAGAATTAAATGTTGTAACTCCTTAATAAAAGGAAAGAACATTAATATTTAGTAAAAAATCAAGAGAGACTTTTAGAACTATGTAAATGTAACATCCCTTTTTAGCGCACTGAGCGAACTTATTCTTTGAGGACACTTGCTCCCAAGTGATCCATATTATCATGATATTAAAACATTTGACTTTGATTATGATGCGTCATGGGTAGATGACATGTTGTTTTACTACATTGACATAGACAGGTGCTATTGACTCGATTTTACTGAGTGTGCAGGGTTTTGGACCTTGAGGATGCAGAGGCATCGAAGGAACCCCTTAGACTCTGGATCAAGTCAGGGAGTGTGCTATTGGGGTTTGATTGATTTACTGTGATATTAATACATTTGATTAGATGATATGATGTGGACATGTTCTGACATGATTTGTTGATGATGCAGGCTGACGATAGCTTGCCGACTAGACTCACATATGGAGTAAAGGGGCCACACATGACTACTAGAGAGGTTGAGGGAGAGGTGTGGTTAGCAGCCCTGCCACAACCTACTAGCACTCCCGCCGTGGCTCGAACCGTATGTTAACGATTACCTAGTTCGAGAGGACCCACGATGCCGTGAGGGTAGACTGCGACAGTCGCTCACGATGATTCTAAGGGGCGTACAATAAGGTGGGGGATTTATTCCTTAAAATCCCTTAGTCTCCCACAAGTTCACCTGGCGGAGTGTTGACTCTAGGGGTTATTGATGTCTACCAATCGGTCAAGAGGCGAGTGGCATCCTTGGAGCACGTAGTGCGTCCTGAAGGGCATGTCACGCAAAGAAACAAAAGATGCGAGTGGCACCCTTGGAGCACGTAGTGTGTCTTGAAGGGCACGTCGTGTAGATGATGATAAAGGAACGAACCTAGATGGCCCTAAGACAATCAACACTTTAAGAAATTTTAAAACAACTCCCCTAATTAAATGTCGCCCAGTTCAGAATCTAAATCCTAAGTCTAAAAACTTCGCTAGGGG
>ML778047.1:53879-114138 GCA_009831015.1 Picea engelmannii
GGGGTAAAATGAAGAGAGTAAGAAATTAAATAAAATCGGTGGATAAAAAAAAATATAAAGAAGAAATTAATTATTTTTAACTTTTGATAGTTTTAAAAGATGTTGAATTAATAATAAAAGGGAAAAGGGGTTAAATTTCAACTGCTGTTTTTATCTCTAATAAAAAGGGGAAAGAGGGAAATTATAAAATTTAGGAAACTAGGGGATGGAGGTAACATAAAAAGGGAAAGAGGGGAACTTATGGTAAAAATCGAGAGGCCAACTTAGTAAAGAATCTGCAATAAAGAACCTTCTAAATTGAACTAAATTATCAACTTCATTTTAGGGAAAGTCTTTAAAACTTGTAAGGGAATCTAGGGACACCTAGGAGTAACTCTAGGTGGGTGAGGGAAATAAGACAATTTAATAAATTAAAGAAAATAATTATTGGAGGAATGTGGGGGATGAATGACACTTGTACGAAGGAGAAATTTTAGAAGATTTTTATTTAAAACTTAAATTAAATGAGATTTAGGGAAAGATGGGAAGTTCTAAAACCCTATAAAAGAGAGGAAGGAGGAGGAAGAAGGGGATCGGCTGTTAGCATAATGTTACACTGCCGGATGAGTGACTTGAATGATTTACTTGTGGGAGTTGGGATTTCCTAGCTCGGAGAGGAGTGGTAGCTCGGCCTTACGAGGCGAGCTGGGAGCTAGACATACCATCTAGATAGTGTGTGGCCCCTTTACGGCTCGGGGGGGCTAAGGGGGAAGCAGAGTAACCCTAGCGTTGGCTGGGAGGTATCAGTGAGGTCTCGACGGTCGGTGAGCGGGAGCGGCATGGAGCGCGAGGACGTCATTCAAAGCGGGAGATCAGGCAAAGGTACGCTCTTGATTAGTATAGTAGAATGCATTAGGATTTATGAGTTAGATTTGCAGGTGTATTGGGTAATCTGGATGGAAGAATATTTAACCTCATTCAGTGTGGGATCTCGTTGGATTGAATGGTTTTTCTTTATTTACTTACTACGGCAAAATTTTGTGTATTTATCTTGCTGTAGAAATTTTACTGTGTAATTTGAATAAACTCTAGCCTTGTATTTGTTATTGCGTCTCCATCCCCAATTAACAACTCCGCCCCTTTGTTTTTTGTCAATTTCATGCCTTGGTCAACAAATGAGGAAGATCATGCTTGTGGTCGAATCCCGTGGCTCTGAATTGCAGTCCAGTCCTCAAAACCCAAGACTGCGATTTTGTCTTCAGCTTAGGATGTGGTTTTGTCCATTATTGTTGATTCTTTCAAGGGGATAGATGGCCCTGTTATGCCCGTTGTTGAAGATTCAGATAGGGTTTTGAAGTTTTATTGGAACTGTGGCATGAGCGCTCGCATGCTCAAGTGGTGGACGCCAACATTTAATGTGCAGACTGAGAGAATCGACCTAATCCTGACCTGGGTGGAATTGATGCGAGATCTAGATTGCCAGAGTGTGTTGGTTAAGAAAATATTTACCTCGGGGCGTTATAGAAGGGTCAATCCCAACGTTTTAACTCGTTGGGTGTTTAACCTTTGTAAGTTTATTTTTACCACTCAACGATTCATTTCTTATGACCAACAGACCTGTATCTTCAATCCCAGAGTCACTGTGCCTTAATTCTACACTGTCGTTTTCTTTTATCTTACACAGGAATGATAGTAAAGGCTTGACTTAAATGCGTGAGATTTACTCGGTAGCTGCCTCCTTTACACAACGATAACGCTGGTATTACACACAACCCCACACACCGGTTATACACAACAATAATGCTGGTTGCACATGTTGGGTAGCGACAATGCTGGACGCGTTGTACTTGGGTTTTAGCTCTGTGTGAGATCCCTCCTTGTGGCTTGTGCTAGGAGTTTACACTTAGACTCAACTCTTGGTTCCTCGGGTGCTTGATTATGCCTTTAATGGGCGTGTTATTTGGTTCTTCTTGTGTCATTGGAAGTCGATTATGCTTCTCGGGCCTGTAATAAAATATTTTAAAACTTTAGCATACACCATTTGTTAATATAATTCAGATTTGTATAATCCTGCACGACAAGGTTTCTAAGATTAATATTATTTATTATTTTTGGTTTACAAGATTGGACATAAACTCGTTAATGAGTTCAATAGATTCATAAACTATTTAATGGCATATTCATGCTCGCGTTTGTGATTTTATTTGTTCATAATAGGCTCTTTCTGGACTTACAAAGATAGGGTTACAATTTAGAGGTGTCTTTGTAATAGACACACACATTTTACATTGTTCTCTTTTTGTTAAAAAGGAATTATAATATTCTTTATTTGATTATCTTTGCATATTTAAATATATCTAACTTGGATATAATAATGACCCAACTAGGGTTTCGGTGTTATTCATAATGGCTTTGTTTAAATAGTTCTTTTATTCTGCAATCCTTAAGCTATGAAATCTATAGACATTCTGGTGGTTTTATCCTTTTCACTCACCCATTGGATTAATGATTTACTCTTTGTAACTAGATTTCAATTTTCTGATGCATTGGCTGTAGGCTGTCATTAACAGGCATATATGTTTCGCTTTAGATTTTATCATGCCGACAGGGTTTCCACGCCTTCTACTTTGTTCACTCTTCTATAACCTGTACTCTTTACTCCATTTGTGTGTTAGGAAAACCAATGACATTCGAGAGCCCTACTTGCTGCTTACTTAATTCAAGTTTATAGTGTGAATAAGCATGATTAAGAATTTAAAGGATTATTCAGTAGAATATTGTTTTTAGGTATATATGGCTTATTGATAAACACATATGGTTGTTACAATAGGTAAATGTAATATTACTGTAATGTATGTTGTAAGATGTAAATGTAGCGTGGTGGCAAAATAAAATAGGTGTAAATGTTATTGTTGATAACCCCTAAGATGTAATGTGTTGTCATTTTATTGCAATGTTTTTATAATATAAAATGTAATGATGTTATCATTATGGGAATGTTATTGTAGTTCTATTGTTAATGGCCACATATAAGATATAAGGTGATTGTTATCTTATTGCAAGGTCGTATTGTTATCTACGCTCTAGAATTAATTACCTAGCTTTTGCTTTATTATAATGCCTCGATTATTTTACTATTTATTTAATGACAACATTTAGTATTTAGACTGTTACCTTTGTATCAAAAATCTATGATTTATTGGAGTGTGATTAGGAATATTTTAGAGGTGGCCCTACCAGTTGTATTAATGATATAAGGTGAATGGTGAGTAAGAATATGAGGGCATATTCTTAACCTTGCTAAGTAGGTTGAGTAGGATGTCTTGATATTAGATTATGGCTAAGCTATAATTTATGCAAGCTGGTGGGATTAATTAATGATCCATTATATCCTTGAATAATTGGCCAAGGTCAAAGTTCAAATGATTTTAGGACCCTCTTAACAATGAATTACCTTCAATGCATACTGTAATAGTATAGTGAGAAATTTAATGAGATAATATTGTTCACTAAGGCCTTTGCCTTAATATAGATAACCTGGTTATTGGCTATATCAATGGTTATAATATTGTCTTGTTAATTGCTTTATTTTCTATATTAGTTTCCAATGTCTTATATTTGATTAAATGTATTACCTTCAATGCAATACTGTAATAGTAGTAACAAGTTAGTAATGACACACTATCGTAAAATGATTTAATGTAGATAACCGTGTTGTTGCAAATCTCGATGGCTATGTTTTTGTCTTTATCTTAGAAGGCTTGGTCTGCTTGTGTCAGGCAGGTTGTAGACACCTCCATGTTCCTCAGAAAAATTGCCAGCCCTGAGACCTTAAATGGTTAAAATCGATGGGAAACTGGGCTTGAGAGTTGCTTATGTGTCTTGGAGGTCCTAACCATTGCAGGGTAGGACGGGCAGGTAGTCAGTCTTATTTATTGTTGGTTGATTGTCATTCATTGCTTGCAGATGATTGATGTGCGTCTTAGATCGTTATGTTGTTTTTGCAGTTGCATGTGCCATGTTCGTCGTCGTATGGCGACTCTGAGTCGAATGTATTTATTATCCTTGTACACACGCGCACACACAAAAAAAATAAAATAAAATTGCACTTGTTATAAGAGGTTGTCGTCGTAACGAGGAGGCTGTTATAGTAAAAGTGAACCTAAACATTTTTGGACTAACAACATCCTTATACCACTTTATGAACTGGGTAAAATGAATACAAATGATTGGAACGCTTATATTAACAAACTCTATGCTTCTCATTAAATCTCAAAAAACATCCAAACAACTCTTCTTTGCATCGAAGTCTTCTCAATTGAGCATATAACATCTATCTTAAGTGTCTAGAAAATGTGAAATCTAAATACATTGAAGGATACCAAGATGAGATATTAAAACTTGGAAGTATGATCCTTGTGCCTCATACATGGCCTCATATCAAACATTTTTTCAAATAGGTTGGCAAGCAATGCTTCCTTAAAACATAGACTCGGAATTTAACTGTCACTATTTTCAAATCTAGAAACGAATGACCTGACCAATTATTAGATGATCATGATTCATGAAAGAAAATTAGTCAATAAATAGAGGACAATAATAAAATGGCTAAAGGACAATTTGGATTCATGAATCAACTTCCTAGAACCAATCACCTTGCCACCCTTTAAGTTATTGTAGAAGATTGTAGAGACAAAAAAGAAGATCTCATTTGTACTTTTGTTGATTTAGAAAACCCTTTAACAATGTCCTATAACTAGTTTATGGAATATACTTGAAGAAATGGGCATCCCTCTTGAGTTTCATGGTGTCCTAATTATGATCTATACAAAGGTTATTGCTAAAATATAATTTTATAGTGAGTGCTTTATGGATATTAATTATAATATTGTTGTTAATCAAGGGTGCCCCCTTTCTCCCCACCATTTTGGCATCAATATTGATAAAATTGAACAATTTTTAAAAGGAGAGGGTTGAATTGGTATGGACATGGTCACACTCATTGTCACTTTTCAGTTATATGATGATGATATTATTCTTCTTACTAAAACTATTGGAAATATTAACAAACAACTCATAGTTATTCAACACTTCTACAAAAAGAATAAACTTAGCATGAATATCGATAAAACCATGATAATGATAGTTAAATCTAAGAAAATGATTTATCCTTCAATTTCGTACGTAGCTAGTAGTTTTGAAGAGGTCCAATAATTCAATACTTGGGCATGCAAAGACTTCAATTTCCATTTAAGTTGGAAGCACAATGTTGAGAAGAGAATAATTAGTGGTTGGAAAGCCAATTATGGTCTTTAAAATAGACATAGAAACATTAAACTTGGAAGTAGGATAATAAAACTTTCTTTTTAATTGTCTTATTTATCTTGATTATTTTGTATGGTAGTGAAGTTTGAGCCTAAAGTATCACTTGCAAGACTTGAAATAAAATTAAGTAAACATAAAAAAGTGTTTGGAAACCTATAACTTTAAAATTAAATGCAATATTTCTTATCTCATTCTCTTGATTGGAGCTAGATTTACTTAAGTACAGTTTCAATGACTAATGAAACATAAGCAAAGACATTTAAATTAATGATATTCATCATATTAAATTTTCTTTTCTTAAATTAAACTTTTTTTTCCTATTAGAATTAAAAATACTAGCATAAATCCATCTTGACTCCAAATCTAATAAGTATATTAAAATACCAAAAGAAATAGATTTCATCTAGGTTAAGATGGATCTATATTGGTTTGTTATATTATATATTTTTATAATTATTATGATCATTTTTTCTAGTTTTTATTATTATTATGGTCTTATACACCAATTTGGTGTTTGACTTGGTCGTGACCTTAAAAATAAATTATTATTATTATTATTATTATGGTTGGATATTTTTTAATTTTTCATTTTTACATTATTTTTTGAAAATTTAGTTTGTTAATGTTAAAATCATGACACATCTTCTACTTGCACTCTAGTTGCACCTTTTATCTATGGAAGTATTTAGAACTACAATGATATCTTTAACAAGAGGAAGTTGAAATATTATAATTTTTTTTTATTAATAATAATTTAACCTATCAAAATTATTTTTCCAACCTTATATATTTGAAAAATAAAATAAATATTGCTAAAATTAAAATCAATGTTAAAATTTTTTCCTTAAAATATGTTATATTCTTCATATACCTTTTAAAAAAAACTGTATTGAAATTAGTACCTTCATTTCTCTCTATATATTTTTGATTTGTTTTAATGATATAATTAAGATAAATATTATTAAATTTAGAATAAACCTTGTTAAACTCCTTCATCATGATTTCTTTTAATGACCTAATTAAAATAAACCTGGTTACTCTTAAAAAAAACAGAAGATAAATCTTCTTAGTTTTAAAAGATCTCAAAGAACTTCACCATGAAAAGAAGACAAACGTTGGGAAATAATAATAATAAAATAAATAAATAAATGTCCCCTCATGCATCATGAACATGAAAAGGATGAAGATAATAAAGTGATAATACTTTTCAAAACAAAATATAAAACTCGGCAGAATGAAGGCGAAGGTTAGCTGCCATGGCCTTGGCAGCGTCTCTCTTTAGAGAAGATGAATTTAATTTATTTTATTTTCATTCTAAAATAAACCTTGTTACTTTTAAAAAATAGAGAAGATGAATCTTCTTGTTGTTTGTTCAACTATGTTGTTTCTTGAACAAAGATTGATTTCATGTTGTTTTTTTTTATGACTAAAGAGAGCAACTAAGGTGTACCAAATTGGTGTAGGATAAGTTTTTTGTTCAGGGATTTAACTGCTAAAGTGTACGGAGGTATACATACCTTACCTCCCTCTGTATGAAGGATATAGCCTAGAAGCAGATGGATTATTAAGATATCAAGGAAGGATGTACATCCCCGAAGGTGAGAATATTCGAAGCATCATACTGAAGGAAGCCCATAGAGCACTTTATTGTGCACATCCGGGTGTGAAGAAAATGTACGCAGACATGAAGAAGCTTTTCTTCTGGGTAGGAATGAAGCACAATGTAGTCCATTTCGTCGTCAAGTGCCTAGAGTGTCAACAAGTGAAAGCTTAACACCACCACCCGACAGGTCTCCTACAACCGCATGATGTCCCTATGTCTAAGTGGGAAGTCATTTCTATGGATTTTTTTGTGGGATTGCCACTCACATCGTATAGACACAATGCCATTCTTGTGATAGTTGATAAGTTAACCAAGAGTGCTCATTTTATTCAGGTTAGAGACACTTACGTTGTCACTGATGTGGCACACATGTTTGTAAGTGAGGTCATCCGTTTTCATGGGATACCCAAGAAGATCATTTCAGATAGGGACTCAAGATTCACTTCTAGGTTTTGGACAAGTTTGTAGTCAATGTTGAGGACTTGGTTGAACTTAAGCACATGTTATCATCCTGAAACAGATGGGAAAACTGAGAGAGTAAATTAGGTTATGGAAGACATGCTTAGGATGTATGTTATGGATAATCAAACCCATTGGGAGAAGTTCCTAACTTTGGTAGAGTTCGCCTACAATAACAGTTTTCATAGCTCCATTGGAATGCCACCATACGAAGCTCTGTATGAAAGGCCATGCAGAACACTGTTGAGTTTGGAAAGGTTAGAAGACCGAGTGACAGTTGGGCCATAATTGATTCAAGAGATGGAGGAACATGTGATTCAAATTAGGAAGAGACTAAAGGAAGCACATGATAGACAAAAAAATTATGCTGATGCACATAGGACTGACCGAAGTTATAAAGTGGGAGATCAAGTTTTCATTCGTATCAGGACTAATAAGAGTACCATTCGGTTTGAGAAGGGGACAAAGTTGTCACCTCGATTTATAGGACCGTTCAAAATCCAAGAGAGAATTGGACCCGTTGCCTATCGTCTCGTACTGCCACCCCACTTGCATAAAAATCATAATGTTTTTCATGTATCTGTTCTATGTCATTATGTTGTTGACGAATCTCATAAACTAAATTGGAAGGAATTGCAGGTATCAGACACAGGAACCCTCACGGTAGAATCGTTACGCATATTGGACCGTAGAATCTGACATCTTAGTAACCATCTGGTAGACCAAGTTAAGGTGCAGTGGGACAAGTATAGCCTAGGATCTGCTACTTGGGAGGATGCCGAGACATTACAACGAGATCATTCCTCACTTTTTTGACCACCTCGATAATATGTTTCTCGAAGGTTGGGTGTATGTAATGCCACCTTTTGACTTAGACAACTAGAATTACCTAAGGCCTAATCACCTTTATTTTCTATTCATTGTGAAACTATTAATGATACACTTGAATTTTTAAGACGTATGAACCTATGTGAATGTCAATTCTATGAATGTTTAACGTTATTTGAATGATGATGGATATGATGCAATATATTATGTGAATGACAATTCTATGAATGTTTAATGTTATTTGAATGATGATGTATGTGATGCAATCGATTATGTCACAAGGTCACAAGGACACTATCTAATATGAAATGATTGGTCTTGTTGATTGAATTGAACGTGTACAATAATTACTATAGGTTTGATAATTATTGTCATTAGTACATGCACGAGCCTTGTATGTGTTAGATACACATGCATTTCTTGCACATGTACACTAGTATGTATAATTTTTTTTTTGCTTACTGATAATATTTTTTATTTGATGTGGGTGTATGAACCATGTGTCATTACCCTTGTATTGTAAATTACTCTAACTTCGGGACAAATTTTCTTGAAGGGTGGGTGTATGTAACAACCCTAATTAACTATGTAATTATCATGAATAATAAATATTAATTTAATTAATTATTAAAATAACTTTACGGAGAATTTATTATAATATTATTAACATTGGTAGATGAAGTAATTAATGGGAGGGATACGGTGGTTGCGGAATTAATGGGGGTAAGGTGGTTGGAGAAATGGATTCGAGGGAGGAAGATAAGGGAGGGGGAAGAACTCGAGGAGGGGGATATTTTGGTTTTGGGATATTTTGGTTTATGGGAAGGTGAGAATATTGGAGGAGGAAGAAGGAGGAGGGGAGGAAACAACAATTTTGTTGGAACAATTTTTCTTGAGGACTCTCACAGGGGCACAATTGTTGTTGGGAATTTTGGGCTCAGGGGTCAGGAAACCGTAAGGATTCATGGATCTAGGGAGCCAAAGAGGTTGTTCCTAGTTGGTTGGGAGGTTAATACTCAGTTTGGGTAGGATCAGCATCATCAACAACATCATCAACCAGGAAAGGGATAAAACACTAAGCTTCAAGTTGAGGTAAATACCTTATGCATTTTCTTCTTGTTGTTATCATTATATTGTTGTTAATTATTATACTATTGTTAGTATGTTGTAGTATGCTGCTAAACTATCAATTATTATGCTAGAACGGTAATTAAAGAAGTAGGTTAGAAATATTTTTTGTATTTATTTTATTTTTATGAGGCTTTGTATTTACAGGCCTTACGCTCTGGATTTGAACTTGTGACCTCTTAAGAGGAAACACATGTTCTTAACCATTAGGTCTACTTATGATGTATAATAATAAGGTCATGGCCAAGTCAGATACCAAATTGGTGTATGAGACCCCCTTGTTTGTGGGACAAGAGACCCACAAACAATTAATTTTTATTCATAATAGTATATGTGAATTTGAGGAACACCCATGCACATTTGAACATGCAAGCATTTTAAAACATGTGTGTATTTCTTAAATTCAATTTTTTTTTTGTATAATAATCCTGGTGGTTTAGATTAAAAAAAAACTAAATATCTCTTAGTCCTAATGTCTCTCAATATCTCTATTTTTTACATTATTTTTAAATAGGATACACAAATATATTTATGAACAAAATACACATACATTTAGATATGATTTCAAAATTTCCAAATAATGTTGAATATTTTAATTTGTTTGTCTTAACATATGTTGGAATCTTTAAATTCGAACCTCTTTCATTCCTAGTTGCACTAGTATAGTTTGAGTTCTGCAATCTTAATTTTTTTTTTTTTTTTTGATTATATTAAGAACCTCAAACCTACACTAACAATTGACCTAATATTTTCAAGGTTTTAATAACTTTTATAATTTAAAATAATATATAAAACTAACATTAAATTTTTTGAAAAAATAACCATGCAAAAGAACAAAACATTCTTAACAATTGTACAAGTTATTTAAAGGAAATTTCATGAGTTGCTTACTCAAAGACATGCACTAAGGAGAACATATGTGCATTATATTTTGCAAGAAAAATAACATAAAAATTATTCCATAATTTAATTTGATTTCCTACATTTCATCTTCTTACACCATATTCAAATTTATTGTGAACGTACCTCAAATCATCCCTCCAAGTCAACATATTGTTGTTTTTCCATATTTGCATTTCCTTTTTCCATATTTGCATTGTCACGAATGCGTCATGAAAGACCATCATTATCTTGTACTCACCCCTAAATTCAAGAAGAAAAACAATCATAAACACAAAGAAAATGACATAAAAAAGGATCATGAATTTAAAAGGAAACGATGGACTCAATAATATCCAAGATCACACAAACACTATAAAATAAAAATTTCAACTAAATTTGGCACAAGTAGAAAAAATATTAAACCACTAAATTAAGAAACACCAAGAAATTGAAAATAGGGTGCAAAAACTAGAGAAATACTAATTAGAAGCTGAAATTCAAACTTCTAACTCTAGTTAGACCATGACCACCCTCCTATAAGACACTATTGGCTTCAAAATTAAGGATCTTAAGAAGTCAATTTGTTCCTCACCAATGTTAAAGAAAAATATTGACATCCAACCAATTAAATAGGAAATGAACAAGCTTCTCAAACTCCAGCACAAATTAATTCTAAATATTATCATAGTTGGGTTAAATAAGACAACTCATGAATGCCAATTGGGTTTAACTAAGATGATTGGGAGGAATGACAGGGAGGTAAGAGACTTCTAATCCAAATAAAGGTAAAATCTATTGAAAATAAGTTAAACATTTTATAAAAATATTTCAACCACTTAACTCGAGGATTTAAAAAAGAATCATTAAAAACATTGAAAGAAAAAGACTTTTAATCCAAATAGGGTGGAATCTATTGAAAATAAATTAATTTTTTTATGAAAATATTCCAACCACAAAAGATATTCATAAATAAAGACCCGATCCCACCAACCCAAGCCCAATTAACAAATGAACATCAAAAAGTAAAAATACTAGGAAATAAGGAAAATAGACAATCATAAGGAATATAAGAACAATATAAAGGATAACTTTGAAAATACCAAATAATATTAAGATAATTGAGGAAATTGTTGAGGATATCCTTGCTAATTTGGATACAAATATCAATTGATCTTATATTGTTTGTTGAAACACGAGAACACGAAGGACCTTCGATCCTTGATGTAAATGAATAAAATATTTTTTCAATTTTGAAACAAAAATCAAAGCGTAAGAGATAAGTAAAATTTGTTGCTACATAAAAAAGAGTTTCTAAGTCACATATTAAAGTGTATACAAGTGATTCTTATAACTAATACATATGTTTAGTATCATATTTAAAATCAAGGATATTGTTTTCCTGGTTATCTTCTATTTAACTCTCAAATTTACCTTCTACAAGAATCCTAATCTTGTAATTGATAACCTTTTTAGTAAATTTAAAAATGATATTGATACCCTCAAAACCAAAGAAAATATTCTTTTGGTTGGAGACTCTAAATTTCAAAATGACAGATGCCATTTAAATATTCTAGCACTTAATTATAACATCAATTTTTTTCCGAATCTTAAATACAAAAGAAGCTCTAAGGATATTGAAACAATCTCTTATGGAATTGGGATTCCTAAGATAATCTCTTTCCATGAATTAATCATTTGTTATGGGTTGGATTATTAGTTCAACTCTCACCTTATGACATCATACATGCAAAAACATGGAAGGGTAGAAGTGTCTTCTATTATGGCATATCCTCTATTCCTTTGTTGAATAAAAGTGATAATAACGAGATAAATGAGGATGACATGCCAGGAATGAATCATAGCTCAATTGTGGTAACTTTATATATAGTTATGGTCCCTAGGGAAATGAATATGCATAACACATGTTTTCTTTTGACCATAGATAAGTTTCCTAAAATAATTTCAAATATTTACATAAGCTACTTAATTTCAACATGAAAAACGATACAATTTAAGATTTATATAAAAATTCTACTTATTTAGAAAAGCATTCTCAAAATCTTTTTATTAGATCTAAACACCATATTTCATATTCATGGTATGATCTAGATTGTAAAATGACAAAGAAAGATATTAGAATTACTTATTTACTCTAGAGTTAGTACGATTAAATATTTTTTTTTTACAGAAACGGTTATAGAATATATTAATGGGGTGGACTAGCCACAGATCAGAGTACAAAATGGCCTTGAATTTCTGCGGGCCTGTATTTCTGAACCAATCTACTTCTAAAGATGTAGACTTGTGAACTTAACTAATTCCTGTACGTCTTCTAAAAGAGCTGGATTAAATTTAATTGCCGAATCTCCAGTCACTGTTTCAACATAAGTCTCAGCACTGTTTCAGCATAAGTCTCAGCACTGTTTCAACATATGTCTCAGCACTGTTTCGACAATTGTTACAGCGGTGTTTCAGCATATGGTACAACATTGTTTCAACATATGTTCCAGCACTGTGATTCAACATATGATGCAGCACTGTTTCAGCATAAGTTTCAGCACTGTTTCAGCATAAGTTCCAGCACTGTGTTTCAACATCTGTTCCAACACTGTGTTTCAGCACTATGTTTCGGTTGTTACAACACCGTTTTTCAGCATATGTTCCAGCACTGTTTCATCATAAGTTCCAGCACTGTGTTTCAACATCTGTTCCAGCACTGTGTTTCAGCATCTATTACAGCACTTTGTTTCAACATAAGTTACAACACTGTGTTTCAGCATATGATACAACACTGTTTTAGCATATGTTCCTTCACGCCTGCACTTTGGATTCCTTCTTGGCAAATTTCAGACATCTGCATTTTCTGACAGGAGCACTCCGGGCGGTTCCTTCTCCCCAGACTCTAAGGGATTGGTTCATGATTTTCAACTCCATTTACGTTGATGACTCCCTTGCCCAGAGAGGTGCCTCTATTCGCTTCGTGGTCTGCCAGCTGATTAAGATTCCCGAGGACGTGGTAGAACTTCACCTCTTCGAAATCTTTCATCTGGACTAGAACCTTCCTGTAATAGTGATCCAAGCCCACGTTTTTGGGAGCTTTCCTCTGATTGAGAGCGTGGATAAGGATTCTAGAATCCCCTATGACAACCAAATTCGTAATTGATAACCTTTTGGCCTGAGCAAGCCCCTGCCAGATTGCTAAAAGTTCAGCTGTATTATTGGTGTTCAGACCCATCCCCCAGGAAAAGTTGAGCACAATTTTCCCTAAGCTGTCAAGTAGGACCCCTCCACTTCCAACGGGACCGGGATTCCCTTTCGAAGCCCCATCCACCTGCATGATATGCTTCTCCAAAGAGGATCTCCACTTTAAAAACTCTTGTTCCTCCAACCTAATTTCCCAAGGGGAATAGTGTTTGGAAATTTGCTTGGTTCTGGCTAGGAGGGAGGGATCAAGCTCATGGAACTAGGCATACTCAACTTTGTTCGGGGTTACTTCGTTGGTTATAGTAGTATTTGAGGCTACCAGATCTCCCAAAATCACTTTCACTTTGAGTGCAGTTTGGGCCGGCGTCCCTGCTATATCCCTGAAGATCCTGTTGTTTCGCTCCAGCCACAGTTTCCAGCAGATTACTTTCGGCACCCACATCCAACAATGCTTTAGCAGATTCAATTTGGTAAAAGAGAAGGGAGCCAAATCAACCCAGGAGGTAAACATAGAGGTGACTGAAGAAGGGAGGGGCACATTCAACTGGCCAAGAGTGAGAAGCCAAATTTCCCGAGCATAGGGGTAGAGGAGAAAGAGGTGGACAAAGGTTTCAACATGACAAGCACAAAGAGGGCATCGAGAGGGCCATTCCCAGCCTCTTTTTGAGAGGTTTTCCCAAGAAAGGATACTGTTGTGCAGAAGGGACCAGTAGAAGAGATCTAGTTTGGGAAGGGAGGGATGCATCCAAATATTTCTCCACACTGAGGGATCAGGGGCTACCCAAGGGATTGCTTGCAGGGCTACATAACCAACTGCAGCTGAGTAACTGCCAGATGAAGACCCCCAGCCTCTTTTGTCCTTCATCCTGGCCGAGGAGGGGGATCACCCTTGAAGGGCATCCAGGAGGGTTCGAGCTTCAGTTTCTAAGTGTTGTGGAAAGTCCCCCAAGTCCCACTTAAGCCAAGAGTCGCCCTGGTTCCAAGCTGACAGGTCCCACAGGGTGACTTTGCTAATGGAATGGAGCCAACTCTTGATGTTTTCCATCCCTTCCAGAAAGATTAAAGGGGTTTTTCCTAAAATAGAGTCTTCCCAAAACTTGACTTTTTTGCCATTCCCCGGGATCCAAAAAAGCTTTGAGGTAATCAAATCAAGAGCCTTAAGGCAGAGAGAAAGGATGGGAGAGCCTTTTCTAGTCAAGGGGGGGTGCTCAAGGCACCTTTCTTTGTGACCACAGAAATATTTAAACCTTAGAGCTTTGGAGCTCCAAGTGGTTTTACCTCTTATCATCTTCCAGAGTATCTTACCTCCCATGGCCAGATTCTGAGTGGCCACATCTCTTACCTGCATCCCACCTTCCATCCTGGGGGCTTTTACCTTATCCCAGCTGACTAGGTGCATTTTTTCCCCCTCATTCCTTCCCCCTTCCCAAAGAAATTTCCTCAAGATGTTGTCTAAGTCTCTTACAAATCCTCTCGGTGCAAGGAGAATGGAGGCCTGGTAGACAGGAAGAGAGGTGAGAACATAATTTATGAGGATTAATTTCCCTGCTTTGTTCAACCAGGTTGCTCCCCAGGCCAGGATCCTGGCTTTCATCTTGTCCAACAGAGGTAGCCACAGGTTACTTCTGGGGGCTTCTTTGACTAGCGTGATTCCTAAATATTTAATGTACTCCCACGTTGAAGTTCCTTCGATTTCCAGCACCCTAGAAATACCAATCATTTCTATAGGAGGGCAGTTCCATCCATAAATTTTACTCTTTCTCAAACTTATTTCGCTGCCTGAAATTTCAGTGTAGTCATCCAATTCTTTCTTGAGAGCTCTTGCTGTGGACAGGTTGGCTTGGCCCAGAAGGAGCATATCATCGGCAAATTGAGCATGATTAATTCTCTCAACTCTAGGAGAAATTGAGAGGCCAATTAAGGTGCGTTGCTGCATACTCTTATTCAGCTGGAAACTTAGCACAGATGCTTGAATGGCATAGAGCAGGGGGGACAGGGGGAAGCCCTGTCTAAGTCCCCTTGAGGCTTGGAAAAAATCAGTCGGTCTGCCATTGACCAGGGGGGCGATCCAAGGCCCCGCTATACAGGTCCTAATCCAGCGAACCAAATGTGGGTGGAAACCCATCTTGAGCATCACAACAAAGAGGAAATTTAGCTGGACTCTGTCAAAGGCATTTGCCAGATCCAGCTTGACTAACATTCCTTTCTCCTTCCTTTGACAAATTGAGTGGATAGCCTCTTGCACAAGGATAATATTGTCCTGGATTTGTCTCCCTTGGATGAAGCCCCCCTGGTTCTCCGGGATGATCTTGGGGAGGACTTTTTTTATTCTGTTTGCTATTACTTTGGTGATGATTTTGTACCCCGTATTACAAAGAGAAATAGGACGAAATCTTGAGAATATTTGGGCACCTTTCTCTTTGGGGATTAAATCTAGAAAGGAGGAGTTGGTGCTCCCTCCAATTTTGCTACATTTATGAGATTTTCTCACCATTCTGACTAGGTCTTTTTGGATGATATCCCAGCAGGTTATATAGAATCTGGCCGTGAAACCATCAGGCCCGGGGGCTTTATCCGGGTTCATAGCTTGGAGAGCTTTGATGATCTCATCTGTCGTGATAGGGGTTGTCAACCTACGATTGTCATCTTCATTTATCAGCTTGGGGACCACCGTGAGAGGATAGAGATTCGGTCTAGCAGGGGCCTCCATCTCTTCAGTAAACATATGTTTATAGAAGGAGTAGGCTGCAAGTTTGATCTCCTCAAATTTTTTGAGGGTTTGCCCCTGAGATTGGATCTCTCTGACAGAGTTCTGATTTTTTCGGGATTCTGCCTGTTTGTGGAAGAAAGAAGTATTTTTGTCTCCTTCTTGGAGCCAGAGACTTCTCGACTTTACTCTCCAACACTCTTCCTCTCTTCTAAGGGCTTTGTGAAGCTTCTTTTGCAGCTCCAACTCGTTGTTCAACATCGTTGGGGTGACCGGGGCAGACTCCATATGACGTTGGTGAATCTCCAGGGCCCTTTGGGATTTTTTCCTTTCCTGCAAAGGGGAGGGCAGTTTCTTTGCCCAGTTTTTGAGGTCCACTTTGAGCCTTCTGAGTTTCTCTTCCCAAATGAAGAAACGTGATCCCGAGACACTCTTCTTCCAAGACTCCGATACTAGCTCGAGGAAGCCTTCCGAGGAGACCCATAGAGGGCTGAAGCGAAAGGGGATCGTTCCCAGGTTTTCTCCAGGGGTCAGGGAAAGGGAGATGGGCTTATGATCCGAGGTGCATGCTTGCAGGATTTCAGACGAGGCGAGAAGTCCAAGGGTTAAAAAGGAAGAGTGAACCAGGAAGCGGTCTAAGCGGACTGCAATGTGCCCCGACCCCACTCTTTTGTTTTTCCAGGTGAAGTTTCCTTTGCTGGGTTTGATATCCTCCAGATCCCAATCCAGCATAATGTCTTCAACCCACTCCCGTGCAGGGTCTCTTACAGGTGTTCCTCCTTTTTTCTCAGAGAGGGCTAGGGTGACATTCAGATCTCCGGAAAGAATGAGATTCTCATGATGGTTATAAGCAAGTAAATTATTCATAGATTCCCAGCAATCTTTTTTTTCCCGTAAAAGAACCGCAGCATAAATATGAAAGAGGCTAACCTGATGTCCCGAATCACGGTGAAGCAACTTCATGAACAGTCAGTGGATGGTGTTATGTTCTTCGATCAGGTCTAGCGTTGAGGAGTTCCAGAAGGTGGCTAGACCTCCTGAAGCTCCCCTGGCACTAGCGACTCTACCTGCTTCTTTTTTCCAGAAATTTTTACTAGCCTGGAAGGTCTCAGGCTCCTCCATCTTCATCTCCTGGATTAGAAGTACATCCGGGGAAGTCATTCTGACTAGATCTTTGACAACTTCTTCTTTTAGTTTACTTCCCAACCCTATGTAGTTCCAGGAGACGTAAAGAATTAAGAACTAGAGGGGGGGGGGTGGCTCCTTTCGAAGCCTTGCCTTTTTTTGAAGATCTGGTTTCTATCATAGCCGAAATGGTATGCTGAAATCCTGCAATTACGTCCCTGTAAGATTTCTCCTCCCTTTTTTTCCTCTCTGGTTTCCTTCCTCTAGGGACCTTCTCAGGGGTTTCCACAGAACTGTTGGTCTTCGTGGCCCCCTCATCTGTATCTGCACCTGTTTCGGAGTCTAAAGGATTGTGCTCCTCATCCGACTTCATGGGTTCATCTGCTGGCGGGGTTTCATTGACAGGGATCAGATTTTCTGGGGCTGGCGGGGACTGAGAGACTATAATGAATGGCTCTTTCAGGGTTTCCTTTGGCTTGTTAGCCCCTTCTTTCGGAGGTACCTTCTGAGGGTTTGTCTTTGAAGATGAAGGTAGGCTCACCTGCTCTGGCCTTGGATCTTTGGATTTAGGCCCTGGCTTGCTTTTCTTGACCTTTTTCCAACCCTCAACATCTTCCTTTTCTGGGCTTTGGTTCTTTGGGCAATTCCTATGGAAGTGTCCTTTCTCTTGATAGGTTCTGCACTTGAAGGGAAGGTGTTCATAATCGAGTTTCTAGTAGTGAGACCAGTTGGCCACAGTAATCTTCACCGCCTCCGGGAGCCCTGCCTCAAGATCCACCTCAACACATATCCTAGCGTAGTTGTAGATGGACTTGTTGTCTGCCTTATCAATGAATTTCCCTATTCCATTCCCTATCTTTTGCAGAGCTTCATAATTCCAGCAGTGAACCGGCAAGTTGGGGAGCCTGACCCAAACATGTACCTCCTTTGGCAGTTCCACCATGGGATCGAAGTCCGGGGTCCAGCGGTTCAGATACAGCCCCTGGGTTCCCATAAAATATGGTCCATTTCTGAATATGAGATCCTTATCTTCCTTGTTTATAAAATCGAAGAGAAAAACCCACTGCTCAACGAGTAGCAGGTAACTCCTTGCTTAAGGTGGGGTTTCCAGTTCCTATGGACCCAAGCGTCGGTGGTTTTTGCTGAGGGCCAAAGTCCCATAAACTGGACTACCAACCCTCTCTCAGAGAGATCTATGGCTATCTTGATCGATTACGTATCCTAGAGGGCGATTTCTGGGATTTCATCTAGCTTTTTTATGAATTTTGGAACGGTAGAAGGGACCTTGCGCTTGCCTCCACTGGAAATCAGCTTCCTGAACGCGTCCTCTTCTGAGCTCGGGGGGGGAGGGGCCGAATCCCCACCCCTTGGGACGACCATGGTCGGATCTGGCTGCACCAACGAACTCTAGGCGCTCACGACGAACCCTAGGCGCTCACGCGATTTGTGTTGTTTTTAGTACGATTAAATATTATCATTCATTAATAAAACAGAAAGAACAACAATATTTAATAAAAAATCAAGGGATACTTTTAGACCTATGTAAAAGTGAACCTAAACATTTTTGGACTAACAAAATCCCTATAAAACTTAATGAACCAGGTAAAATTAATACAACTAATTGGAACTCTTATCTTAACAAACTCTATGCTTCCCAACAAATATTAGAAGACATCCAAAAAACTCATCTTTACATCGAGGTATTCTTGGTTGAGCATATAAAATCTAGCTTTAAGTGTCTTGGAAATGTGAAAGCTAAAGACATTGAAGGATACCAAGCTGAGATATTAAAACTTGGAATTCTGATCCTTGTGTCTCTTATCAAACATTTTTTCAAATAGGTTGGAAAACAATGATTCCTTAAAAAAAGGACTAGAAATTTAACTATCCTTATTTTCAAATCTAGCAATGAATGACCTGACGAATTATTAGATGATCATGATTTATGAAAGAAAAAATAATCAATAGATAGAGGACAATAATAAAAGGGCTAAAGGCCAATTTGATTCATGGATCAACATCATAGAACCAATCACCTTGCCACCCTTAGAGTTATTATAGAAGATTGTAGAGATAAAAAAGAAGATCTCATTTGTTTTTTTGTTGATTTAGAAACTCTTGGACATTGTGCCTACAACCATTTTATGGAATAAACTCAAATAAATAACCATCCATATTGAGTTCCATAGTTTCCTAATTAGGCTCTACAAAAGGTTATTGCTAAGATACACGTTATAGTGAGTGGTTTATGGATTTTAATTATACTATTGGTGTTAAACAAGAGTGTCCCCTTTCTCCCACCCATTTTGGCATCAATATTGATAAAGTTGAACAATGCTTAGAAGTGGAGGGTTGAATTGATATTGACATGGTCATATTCACTCTCAATTTTCACTTATATGATGATGATATTATTCTTCTTACTAAAACTATTGACAATTTTGACAAACAACTCAAAAGAATTCTGAAAAAACATTTAAACTTAGAATAAAAATTGATAAAACCAAGATAATGATAATTAAATCTAAAAATGAAATGCATCTTTCAATTTTATACGCATATGAGATCTAATCATACAAATACTTGGACATACATAGATTCAATTTCCATTTAACTTGGAGACAGAATCAATAATAGTTGAAAAGTCAATTATGGTATTTAAAATAGACATAGAAACGTAAGAAATAGTTCTATTTTGAATATATTGTATGGTAGTGAAGTTTGAGCCCATTGTATAACTTGCACGAATTGAAATAAAATTGAGTAAAAATCCAAAATTGTTTAACAACCTATAACTTTAAAGTTAAATGCAATATTACTAATGTGATTCTCTTAACTTGCAGGAATTGAAATAAAATTGAGTAAAAATCCAAAATTGTTTGACCACATTTAACTTTAAAGTTAAATGCAATATTACTAATGTGATTCTCTTAAGCTTGATTCACTGACCACCACACAATCAATCAAGACTCTATTTTTTTTTTAACTAGTAGAGCTAATTAAATTAATATATAAATAATATTAAATTTTATATTTTTATGAAATTTAAAAATATTAAGAAGATTCACTTTTACTCTAAATCTAATAAATATATAAAGATATTAGAAAAAATGGATTTCAACTTGCTTAAGATGGATTTATATTGGTTTGATATATTATAGATTTTTATAATTATTATGATCTTTTTTTAGTTTCTTATTACTATGATATTTTATTTTTTCATTTTTATATCATTTTTTTTAATTAAATTATTTGAAATTCAAATATTATAAAAAATGCATGGATAATATTTGAACGATCAAAATTAATTTTCCAACATTATGAACTTAAGAAACAAAATAAATATATATTTTTTTTAAGTAAAAAAGGGGAGGATCCTGTTTATATTAGAGTTGCAGAGTTACAGAGTCTAGTTGTAATGCCAGTTGTCCCGAAAAGGAAACCGAGACAACTGGACATTCTATGTCACTTGTGTTCAAACAAACAAAATTATTAGAGTGTTGTCTTGCCCGAAGGAAACCGGGACGCATGGCCATTAGGTTCAGTCTATATTCTAACAACCTACTTACAACATTGCTATGATCTAACTGGGCTAAAGCTTTGTTCTGAAACAAAAAGAGATTGCTAACTATGGACATCACAAGACCTTTTAACCAGTCGGCTTGTCCTCTTCCCCGTGCTTTCGCCATCCTACAGGAATTGCATAAGCTTGCGTGCACGTAGGGCACTTCCTTCTCGGGAGAGTCCTGGAGTGTGCCGCATACAGTATATCGAGTCGTTGGTTGATTTGAACGGTTCAAAAGATCTCATCATCCAGCATGCTCCGCATTTTGAAGATTAGTGCTAGGTACCCCGGGTTGGTGAAAGGAGGTTGTTCCTTCCAATTTCCTTCAACATAGGCCAAGGGAAATGGCCACTGTGCATGGTTTGCTCCTTCGCCTTCATTTGCTTCACTAACTTGATGTGCCTGCCGCTTGTTCGACTGAGTCGATTCCTCTGGAGGTGCACCACTGGGCGGGTCGGTCTTTGCATTTGCACAGCACGATACCTCTTCCTCAACATAGCAGGTGGTGAATTCCTCTGCCAAGTGAGTTGCTCTGTGACCACGCGGTATTCCTGGAGTTAGAATCTTTTCTTCATTGCCAAAATCGGTGTGAGGATTCCAATTGTCCAGGACTGTGAAAAGAGGTTGCTCAGGATGAATTTGCATGGCCTCGTCCAGGGTAATCTCTTCCATGTACGCCATGGGAGGCGTTCGAGGTATCCCAGACTTCCTATTTCTCTGTGAGGATGCCAAGGCCAACGCCTTCTCGAACTTCTTCTGCCTCTGCCTGCGTGATTCAAATGAGTACCAAGATGCGCCCCTGCGAGGCTTTCCTCATGCCTTGGGCATGTTGAGGAACCTGGAGATGTCTGAAGTTCCCAGGGGAAGGATAACCCTACTCCAAAACTCCGGTGGCTCTGCGTTCGGCTCTGTGAAATTCGAATACCTCTCATTGCTTTCGAGGTGGTTGATAAGGATGAGAATGACGGTGACTGCCTTGGTCATTAAGGTTGGACTCCTAGTGCGCTAGTGCACCGTCCTGTTCACTTGCGTGAAGGGCCTCATCCTCTGGTTAAACCTGCATGGACTCGTTCCCATTTTAATGTTGAAGGGATGGTCGCCGGTGGGTTATATTAATGGGATAGCCCGACATTTGCCCGTGTGTCTCGAATTTACGACGTGGCACCCCATCCGAGGGAGAAACAAAATAAATATTGTTGTAAGGTATCAGATCTATTATAATAGCCAAAACAAAAATATTGCAAAGAATAACAACAGAACACTACAATAGATGAAACCGCAACACCAAAATAATACCTTTATTGATAGGAAACAATGATTCTCAAGACAAGCTATCCAATACCTCCTACTCTTATTTATACTACTTCTATCTTCTAAGGAAACTTATAGAGGAATATCTTTCTAGAAGCGAAAGATCGTATTAGGTCTATTGACTTATTTTCCTTTATTTAATGGGCCTTATTAACTAATGTCAACCTTTATTACATAGAGAATATATCATATTAACTAATGACCCACAAAGAGGGTTTAGGATCAGATCCTTACATGCCCTCCCCCTTCAAAAGAGTCCTTTTCCGCAAGGTTGAAGATGTGGAAACTGCTGGAGTATGGCCAATGGTTCCCAAGTCACATCCTCTCGTGATGTGTCCTTCCACTTGATCAACACTTCCTTGATATTTCTACCACACAACTAATGTTCACGTGCACTAAGGAAATATTCTTGTTGGAGCCAAAGGGAGCCTTATTCATATAATTCAGGAAGGATGGTTTGGACCCTGCAATTTTGTCCCACCACTTTCTTTAAAAAAGAAACATGTAACATCAGATGGATTTTGGAAGTAGCTAGAAGGGCCAATTTGTAGGCCACTAAACCAATACGCTCGATGATTTGATAAGGGACGTAAAACTTGGGTGCTAACGTGTGATGTCCCTAGGCTTTGAGAGATGTTTGTTTGTAAGGTTGGAGTCTGAGAAACACCTGATTACCTTCCTGAAAAATACGTTCTAAATAATGTTGGTCTACTTGTTGCTTCATGTAATGTTTATCCATGTGGAGGTTATCCTTTAGAGCCACAAAGGTGGCTATTCGACCTTGCAAAATTTTATCAATAGATTGGACCTTTGATGTTCCTGGAAGATATGTAATGAATGTAGGTGGTCATTGGGAATACATTACTTCATATGGGGTCATTTTAGTGGCCTTATGATATGAAGTAGTGTACCATCATTTTGCCAATGGAAGCCATTGCAACCAGTGGTGTTGTTTGTCAGAAGAAAAACATCACAAGTAGGTTTCCAAACATTTGTTGATCACTTCCATTTGGATGTCATACTGGGGGTGATAGGTGGTGCTCATGTTCAGTTGGGTGCCCTGCAATTTAAAAAACTCTTGCCAAAATGTGCTGGTGAAAGTTGGGTCACGATCATACACAATAGAGGTGTGCATGCCTTGCAACTTGAAAATTTGATCAAGGAAAACTTGTGCTACCAGTGCCGATGTGAAAGGTTGGGGTAATGCAGAAAAATGAACATAGATGGAGAGGAGATCAACCACCACCATGATGACTGAATTGGGAGGCTCACTATAAAGTACATGGAAAGGTCCATCAACTTAGAATATGGAATGGGTAGGGGTGGAAGAGCTCCTGGAGACTTGATGGTTTCACCTTTATTTCATTGCCACACCTCACATTCATTGACAAAGAGAAGGATGTACTTCTTCATTTCTTCCTAGAAAAAAAATGGTGGGTGCGATCATAGGTCTTTTGGAAACTAGAGTGGCCTGCAATAGCATATGAGTGCAACTCATTTAAGAGCCACGACGGGGCTGAAGATGGAAACAGAAATAGGCAATCCTTATACCTGAGAATATTGTCTTGCCAAGTGTAGCCGAGGGGGGGAATAGGGTCCTCCTAAAGTTGATGAATTATCCTGGACATAGTTGGGTGTGTTAGCCACTCTTTCCGTACTTCATCAATCCAATATGGAACATGTAAGGATAAGGAAAAGAGGGATCCATCCTCCTCATGTTGTCGTGACAAGGAATCCTCCACTATATTGTATTTTCCCTTTTTATATATGATTTCATAATCATAATCCAACATTTTGGTCATCCACTTGTTTTGTTCTAAGGAGGATAACCACTGCTCTAAAAAACACTTCAGACTATGTTGATCTTCTTTGATATGAAAATGACTTCCCAAAAGATATGGCCGCCACGTGTGCACCGCATGGAGAATGGCCATCATTTCTTTTTCATACATATTTCCCAAATTATGACCACTCAATGCCTGACTCGTAAAGGCCAGAGGTCGACCATATTGTGTGAGCACTTCACTAAGACTAGTGTTGGAAGCATCCGATTCTACCACAAAATTTTTGCTGAAGTGAGGAGATGCTAAGACTGGAGTAGTGCACATGGCCTGCTTTAAATTCGTGAAGGCTTGCTCAGCTGTAGGTGTCCAATGAAATGCATTATTTTTAAGAAGGTTGGTCAAGGGCTTAACAATTTTTCCATAATGGTTTACAAACTTCCTATAATATCCCGTGGGACCGAGGAAACCCCAGAGGTGCTTTAAGGTCGTGGGTCACGACCAATCCTGCATAACTTGTATTTTTTTTGGGTACACTCTTACCCTTTCTCGACCCACAATGTGTCCTAGAAATATTCCACTTCATTAGCCCCAAAGAAACATTTGGTCTTTTTGAAAACCAATTAGTTTTCCTGTAGCAAGAGAAGGAATTTATCCACATGGAGAAGGTGGGCATCCCAAGTGTGGTTGTAAATGAGGATGTCATCAAAGAAAACTATGACAAACTTCTGAAGGTAAGGTTTCAATATTTTATTCACGAGACTTTGGAAGGTGGATAGGGCATTTCAAAGGCCAAAAGGCATGACCAATAATTCATAATGTCCTTCATGAGTTCTAAAAGAAGTCTTCAGAATATCTGCCTCCTTCATCCAGATCTAGTGATAGCCTGAGAGAAGGTCTAATTTTGTGAAGAAGCATGCACCCTAGAGTTCATCCAACATATCATCAATGACATGAATGGGGAACTTATCCTTGATGGTCAATTTATTCAGGGCACGAAAATATGGACACATGAACCAAGTACCTTATTTCTTTAATACCATCACCATTGGGCAAATTACCCCCGCCTCTAGTAATTCCTCTACTATCTTTTCTATTTCATTTTTTTGAGCAAATGGATACCTGTAGGGGAATACATTGGGGGGTTGAATACCCAAAAGGAGAGGGATGCTATGATCATGCTCACCCATGGAGAGAGGTAAGTCTGTTGGAACCTCAAATACCCTGGGGTACTTATCTAATATTAGTTGCAGCCTAAAATGGACTTCAAGAGAGGCATGATCGATGACCTAGATGGCATTAAATTGAGCAATCACACCATTGTGGTTTTTCTTCAACAATTTTTCCATCCTGTCAGAGATGATGATTTCAGGGGAGCCCGCTTGGAGGCCTCATAGGGTATAGGGGTGAGCCTCTTGGGTAAAGATCATATATAAATCTTGGTAGTCCATTGTAATTGGTCCCGGGGTGCGAAGCCATTCCACACCCAATACAATATCACAACCACCCATGGAAATAAAGAACATGTGAGTTTTCAGATGATAATCACACATTTGGAGTTTGACACTATCACAACGACCCCCACACTTCATCATACCACCATTAAGTATGAGGATTTGAAAATTAGAAATTGGGTGGACAAAGCAATGGAGCTCCTTAGCGAGCCTGTAGTGAATAAAATTATGGGTGTTACCACTATCAATCAACACCATGACCGACCTATGTTTGATGCAGCCCTTGATCTTCAATGCATGTGGGGCCAAAATAACTGAGAGGGAATGAAGAGATATGACAGGTTCCACTGGTTCCACATGGGTTGCAACTTAATCTTCGAGGTGGAAACTTGGTTTGGCGTCCTCTTGGTTAGGATCCTAATTTGATGGGATGTCTTCAGAGGAAGTGGAAGTTGATGCATCAATTTGGAAGAAATTTTGTTCACAACATTTATGGTCCGATGAATACTTGTCATCACAATAATAACAAAGTCTTTGCTTGCGACATTTCACCATTTCTACTAGAGATACCTTTTGTAGTTTCAATGTTTGTGTCGGAGCTAAGATATCCCCTGGGTGAGGACGATTGGGAACTATAGTGCGTAGGGGTTGGGCCTGAAGAATGGTCTTCTCTTCCTTGGCTAATTGACACACCTGCAACCAAGTGACTGGATGATGCATGCAAACATGAGCCTTAATGGAGTCCTTTAAGCCGCTGATAAAACATTCAAGATAGAAATCATTCGATAAACCCTCAGTGCAGATGGCCAACTTTTCAAATGCTGTGATGAAGTCAGTCACAGATCTTGTTTGTTTGATCTTGGTGAGTCGACCCCAAAAATGGGATTCCCTATCAAAACAGGCACAAACCGCTTTGGAGAACATGGTCCAAGTGGGTAAGACTCAATAAAATTTATTATGCTATTACCACCATTGCCATCTTTATTGATCCAGGTACAAAACCCCCACACAAATTTTGGTCTCAGTATCCATAATATCATGGAGGGAGAAGTAGTGTTCCATTTGTGAAACCCATCTTGCCAGGTCAGATTGATCAAATGTATGCATCTAAAATTTGAGCATCTTATTCCAGGAATGTGGAGGACCCCAATGAGAGTGGGAAGAATGAGGATGCTCAAAATGGGAGGAGTGAAGATCCTCACAATGGGACTCAGGTGCTTCCCCTTGATGATTTGCGTCAATGTGTTGAACATTTCCTCGAGGGACTCTTGTAATTCTTGGTTGAGGGCAGTCATGGTTGCGTTTAGTGAGGTGACTTGACTATCGAAGTCTTCCATGGTTTGAGCAGGGGACATGGGGAAAACTTAGGGGGAGCTTACAACCTAGGATAAGAGGTTGGGGGGATAAGGGGCCAATAGGGGGGCAGGAAAGGGGTCGGGCCACAGAAAAATAGGGTTAAAAATGATAAGTACCATTGTGATTAGGATGAAGACAAGAATCCAATGGGATAGGTCTCAAATAGGGGGGCGAGAAAGGGGTAAGGCCACATAAAAATAAGGTTAAAAATGATAGGTACCACTGCGATCATGATGAAGAGATGAATATAATGGGATATGTCTCAAATAAGGGTGTAGGCCGCCCTACTCTTGTTTTTGTTTTACTCATGTGGAGTTATACTCCGATCTGAAGAATACTGTAGTGTTGAAAGGCCCAAATTCTTAACAGGAAAAAATGTGTAGTGATTTCACAACCAAAATGTAGGAGGTAAAGTTGCATGGAAACATATCTTGTCTGTTTTGTTTCTGTTTTCGTCCCAAGTGTTAGGGTATTCAGGGTTTCTATAGCCAATGGTTTTCCCTGTGCTATAGCTCTCTCATATATATGCGGGGTCCAATAGTAGTACTTGGCCCAATATCTTAGGGCACCAACTAAGGAGGCTAGACTGTTCCCTTAGCCGTACTACCCGACTACCTTGGTACGAGAGAGTATCTTCTCGAGTGTTGTTCTTGGTGGCACAATAGTAGTTAGGTGACTGATTGGTTTATTTACAGAGGGCTTTAGGATATCTATGTCGATTGGTATACAGGTGTTGTCTGATGCGTTATCAATTGAAGGGGTACCAACAGGGTTGGAAGGGTGGCCAACAATGTGCACCTAAATACCACTTGTAGTTCATGCGTGTATGCTTCCTCGATTGCAGATTTATGCACTGAACGACAAATCTCTATAGCTTTAAGATGTCGGAATACGTCTCTACCTTGAAAAAAAATAACCCACAATTTTCTGCCAAGGAAAGTGCTCTGATACCACTTGTCCACTTGTAAGGTACCAAATCTATTATAATAGTCAAAACATAAATATTGCAGAGAATAACAACGGAACAATACAATAGATGAAACCACAACACCAAAATAATACCTTTATTGATAGGAAACAACGTTCATTTGCCTCTTTGAGGAGGCAACTTCGAGCATTGCAGCCCTCTATTACAATTGCTCTCAAGACAAGCTATCCAATACCTCCTACTCTTATTTATACTACTTCTATCTTCTAATGAAACTTCTAGAGGAAGATCCTTCTAGAAGTAGAAGCTTCTATTAAGTCTATTGACTTTTTCTCCTTTATTTAATAGACTTTATTAGACTTAATAATGTCGACTTTTATTACATAGAAAATATATCATACTAACTAATGACCCATGAAAAAGAGTTAGGAGAGGATCCTAACAATTGCTCAAATTAAAATAAATGTTGAGAACTCTACAAAAACAAAAATCAATTAAGCCAAAAGGCTTATACCTATTGGAGATGGGCACAATTAAGGATCTTTTAATCTTAAATTATAATCTGATGACTACACATTGAAGATGCCAGTATATTTTTAATCAATGAGTCAGATTTATTGTTGATAACTTCCTTGCATTTATGAATGCATGAGTTAACTTGTTTACTTTTTAACATTTACCTAATCATATTAAGAAATTAGCGGCTCTGCTAGTAAAATAAACCTACTAAATTTTAAAATAAACCTGGTTACTCTTAAAAAAAAAATAAAAAAAAATCTTGTTAAAGATCTCAAATACCTTCATCAACATGGAAAGCAGACAAACATCCACAAAAATTAATAATAAAATAAAATAGGAAAATGTCGCCTCTCAAGATGAAAAGAAATCTAAACTGGACAGAATGAAGGCGAAAGCTGGCCGCCATGGCCCCTCCCTTGGCAGTGCCCGCCAAGCTATCATGGCCACGGCCCACAGACCATGCAAGCATGACCGCTGCCACCCTATGGGAGGACATCCGAACCAGAACTCCTTATTTTGGTAATTTATAGATATAAGAAAAATAAAACCCCGTCTTTCAACCACACAAACCCCTACTTAAAACACACACAAACGCAAAGCTCAAACCCTTGGATTTAAGGGCATGGTTTCATGGCTCAGAGCTACAAAGCATCACAGTAAAGGAAGAAACCTTTTTCGGTTTACAAGTGCATAAATCTCAACCAAAAATTCGAACAAAATTATAATAATTTACGTCGCATTTAACATCAATTTATGATATGCAAACAAACTTCACAGAAAACTGATTCAAAATTATAATAGTTCGACGAATTGTGTTACCTTAAGCTATGGCACTGCGCGTAAAATTCAGCCGCCATCCAAACGCCTTCTATAATATGTTCTTCCACAGTCCAAAAATTGATCGAGCTAGACCTAATAAAATTAGTTTATCATTAAAGCTGAAACTTCCCTACCTGGACCAAAGTCACAGGAAGAGAATATCTATTCAGGCTTGGTGGAAAATCGTCTGTAGAGAATAATGCCATATAACAAAACAAAATACAGTAGAAAAACTGTCGCAAATCGAAACAGATTTTGAAAATAAGAAAACTCACCAAATCTTCAAAACGCTACAGGAACGGATTCTCAGTCAACATTGAAGAATCCAGAAGCCGCCACACTCAAAATCAAATAAAAATAATGGTGAAATTGCGCCAAGTCAATTAGATTAGGTAAACCAGAAACCCTAAACGTTCAGTGTCAACCGGCCATTTGACGCAAAGAGTTAAAATAAAGTTGAATATGATACACAAACCAGTAATCTACCAACACAATTGATAATCATTACAATAAACAACACAGGTAGCATCTAGATCTTGTGCTTCCTGTAAAATCTGAAAGGTTGCCGTGTCTTGCATGGCAACTACCTTCATCTTTGCCTTGCACGTTTGATATTTAACCAAGTTTTTAAAACCCTAGATACGTGTTTAACATCTTAGCTTCGTAAACTTGTAATATATGGTAATCTGTTTAAAAATAATAAAAAAATGGAATTTAATGTTTAGATTTCATCAAACTTGTAAAACCCTAAATACGTGTTTAAAATAACATTTAGGTTCGTAAACTTGTAATATATGATAAACCCTTATGCATTCTAAAATTTATAACTTTATAATATTATAATGATTCAATTATATATATATATATATATTAAAAAGGCACTTGTTTGTCAATGATTCCATTTAACTTTGAAGTGGGTTTGTTAGAAGATAGATTTGACAACCTCGATAAAATAATGTGGGAGAATGGATAGTCCCACGCCTTCACACAAACTTAAGGTTGTTTTTATGAGTATATATATATTTATTTAATCTCAAAGTTATTTATCATTAAGAGGGTGTGAGTGTAAGTTAATGATGGGATGGGATGTGATTTGATATTAATAGTAATTGAAAAACCAAATAAATATGAATTTTTTCTAGATATATGTAGAAAATTTTGAAAATGGTATAAGAGTATTAAATATAATAATCAAGTCACTTTCTTAAATGATATAAGAATACCAAATATAGATAATCAAAGAAAATAAAATAATCTAAATTTTACAATCTAAAATCAAAGAGTAGAGTACAAGGCAGTATTGCATTGTTGAGAATTGAAACCCTTACGAGGAAGAATGCCTTGCATGGGAGTACTTGGAAGGGAAACTCAATACCCCTTGATGTCATACCCGGAGGAGGAAGGACAAATTCCCTCCCTTGAGAAAAGAATATCAATATCTGTATCTCTCCTAACATTCAAGGTTATAGAAAATAAACCCTTGGTAGATGATTGGTTGAAAGATTCGGAAGCATTGATTTATGGTGTGTCTCGCTATCTAGATGATACATCCTCTTGCTGAGATCTAGGGGTATTCAACCATGTATTGATGTTGTGCAAAATGTCTTAGGATCTTAGACAACATCACCATAAGTTTCTTCTTAGTGGAACATAGAATACCTCTTGAGGTCTCATGAATATGATGGATGATATGGTGTTGATGGTTGCCTTCTTCTTAATGCCCTTGTCCACTAGGAGCATCAAAAAGAAAGATGAAATCATCATGGTAGTGTCAATTCAAGGAGGGTGTTGTGCATTATTTGGTGCAAAAATAAAACAAAGGTAAATCAACTACACATTCAATATTAGTATACAATCAATGGAAATCAAGAGAGAAAGAAGTAAAAACTTAAGATAGGATTCTCTATGAGATGTATTTTAGTGTAGAGAAAGAGAAGTTTAAATTGAATGAAGAATCATTACAAGCATAAGCCTCATTTTTAACACAGATTAGTCGAAAAATTACTATTTTAATGCTTCAAATACAAGTGAAAATTACTCATGACAAAGTTTTTTGACATTTATTTTCGACCTGGTTTTCGACCCATATTTTCAATAGAGATTGAAAATTAGGTCATTGAAATAGATAATGTAGTATAGGTTTAAAGAACTGTTGTAATGTACACAACCACCAAGGTCGGGCCACGCTACTTCAAAACGTACTTCTTGAACCAATTTTGAATTCTCACAACAATTAACTGTTAAAGAAGCATGGAAGAAATGCAATATTCATACATGCAATAATCAATATTCATTCTAGAGTTAAAAATAAATCTTAAACATGCCATGCACAACAATGACTGGCAAGCGAACACATTATAAATACAAATCTTAGAGATAATAAATAATACACAACGTAAATAAATATACAAGCAAAGAAAACCATGACACAGAGAAATTATCTTGAACAAAACCAATAACCAAATGGATGTAGACCAAGGATGTTCCACCCAACCTTAGACATTTTTATTTCAAGTCTCAACAACAAGTCACACCCGATCATGGGCTATGAATCCAAAAGGATGGGTTCTAGAGTGACACTCAACTTGTCAAACGAGTCAATAATCAAGATATCATAGGTTTCTCAACACACACCAATCCAAAGTACACCAAGTCTCTTCTCTCCATCCCGCACCACCTAAAGACAATGAACCCCCTTCACTGCCACACAGTCCCTCAGGATGCCCACTTCTTTCCAGGGGTATAATGCATCTCGTCAAGAATATCCATGCTTGGACTCTCGGGATTCCCAACTGTGAACAAATTTTAGCACATGCCAATGCATCTCAAGCATGCATGCACTAATTCATTGTTGGAATACACCAGTAATTATTACATCCAACAAACAATGGATTGTTTCCTCATCTATTTGTCCCCATGTCCCAACCAAGAACAAGAATGAATGAGCCAAATGATAAAGTGAAAGAGTGAATTGAGAAGAACCCCCAAACAACCCACAAGATGAGTTTATATAATTACATGAAATCGAGAACCACATGGCCTCCCCCCTAAGCAGCTCATGTAACCACCTTTCTCACTTAAAATCAAGATGGGTAAATAAAATATAATAAAAAGACTTAGCTCCTTAAGCCCCCTCTCTCGTGGAATCATTATTATAGCTCAAAATGCCACTATTATGCATTTCTGACTTTGGTTGTTAGGGAGCTAACCTCCCTAACCCCTCACGTAGGTAGAATAATATAATTCCATGTAATAAAAGACAATATTAGTAAGGCCTAGAAATAAGGAAGAATAAGTCAAATGTAAGAAGACCTAATAGAAGCCTTTACTTCTAGAAGAATATTCCTCTAGATTGTTCTTTTGGATAGATAGATTTAGTATAAATAGAAGTAGAGGGTATGATAAATCTTGTCTTGGATATTATTGTAATAGAGCTCTTCTCTGTTGGAGGTTGCCCCCTCAAAGAGGAAAGTGAACATTGTTATCAGTAATCAAAGTGCTCTTTATGGTGTTATTATGGTATTATTCTGGTATTGTTCTGATTATATCATTGTTTCTCTACCATTTCTAGCTAAACTATTTATGTTTTGTATACTATTTTATATTTGGAATACTACAAGTGGTATCAAAGCACCTTCCTCGACAGAAAATTGTGGGTTAATTTTGTTTTCCAGGGTAGAGACGTATTCTGACGTCTTAAAGCTACAAAGATCTATCATTATGTGTATAAACCCATAGTCGGGGAGTCATACACGCATGAAATACAAGTGGTACCTAAGCGCACATCTATTGGCCACCCTTGTAACCCCTGTTGGTACCCCTTCTAGTGGTAGCGCATCATACACCACTTGTATACAGATCAACCTAGATCTTTTGAAGCTCTCCATAGATAAATCGATCGACCACATGACTGCTATAAAGCCACCAAGATCAACACTCGGGAAGATACTCTCTAGTACCTAGGTAGTCGGTTAGTACGACTAAGGGCACGGTCTAGCCTCCTTAGTTGGTTCCCTGAGATATTGGGCTGAGTACTATTGTTGGACCCCGCACGTATATTAGAGAGCTATAGAATAGGGCAAAACCTTCTCTGTAGAAACCCTGAATATCCTACCCCTGGGGATGGAAACAAAAAAATAGAACAGACAATATCTATTACCGTGCAACTGTGCCTTCTGCATTCTAGTTGCGAAATTACTACACATTTCTTCCTATTAAGCATTTGGGCATTTTGTCACTACAATATTATTCAGGATGGAGTATAAGTCCGCAGGAGTAAAAAAAAATGAGTATAGTGGTCTCGTCGACACACTTATTTGGGACCTATCCCACTGGGTTCCTCTCTTCACCCCGATTCCAGTGATACCTATCATTTTTAACACAATTATTTTTGTGGACCCGACTCATCTTCGACACCCTTAGTTGGCTCCTGTCCCTTTGGATCCCCCTTTTTGCCTTCATTGTAGTGCTACCTAACATTTGAAACACTTCTTCTCTGTGGTCCCACCCACCCATCCAGACCCCTTTTGTTTCCCCTATACCATTTTCCTTTTCATTTGTCCAAATGACTACCACATGAGCCCAATAACTCAATGCCTTGTTTGTTGACACCAACCAGAAAAAGGAAGACATCAAGACTATCAGTGCCAACCTTAGCTCAATCAATTCAACTATTGAGATCCTCAAGGAACAATGTTTCTGTTATCCCCTATCCTAGGGATAACTAAGGAGATCATGTCTCTAGGCCCACATGTCCTAGACATGGAGTTCCTAGAGTTAGATGACTTGAACATGGCCTCGGAGGGCCCCTGTTTTCTTTAGTGCAACCCATTTATCAACAACAACAATATCCATCCCACCAGCCTGGTCCTGAAGTAGCAGTAAGTCTTTCTCATGAGGTAATGAGTACGGGTATCGTGGTATGTGTCACTTTGATTATTGAAGCACTTGAATATGTTGCATTGAATTCTCCTTCATTTCATAGTGTTTTCTTGGAAATTATGCTCTTTAACTTGTTCATGCCTGGAAGGGTGACATGATTCCCTAGTAAGTTGATCTCCCTTTAGGATGGGTTGCCATTGAGTGGGTCTATGAAAGGTCAATGTCCATTCCCTTCATGCTTACCACTTTCCATCCTTACTCCTCTCATTTTCCCCTACCTTTGTTTGGGCATTGGGTTTTCCACACTAGGAAGGATTGTACCTTTCCTTGTGGGAAGAAGGGGCTAAAGGCATAGAGGGTAAAAGTAGTTGGAAAGAGTTAAAATCCAAAGAAGGAACCTTTGAGATGCTTCACCTAGGGATTCCCGAGAAGGCAGTAAAAATCTTTTCATTAAGAAAAGGGGACCTATAAGATAAATAAACACTCAAGGTATTAGTTGGTGGATGGGAGGTCTCATCATGAGATAGACTATTATGACCATGGGAATGTAGCAGTATGACACTACCATCTATCTAGTCACCAAACCAGGTTAGTGGATCTTAGTGGCATATCCAAGACAAAGGGGGTTTCATCACGAGCCATAATTCTCATCTCCATGAAATGCTTGTGGATAATGCTGTCACCTCTAGTCACCAAGCCAGGATAGTGTCCCTAAAATCTTCCCCTGAAGCATAAAAGAAAAAGATCAAAAGAAATAAAGCTAAGAATAAAAGGCAATGAATGGGATAGGAAACAATGACATCTATGACAAGATCTACATTTCCCTGTTATCACTGCATCCCATGCCCAAACACTTTCCCTACACCATCTCACATGCACTTACATGACCTGGAATAGTTCTCACCTAGGAAACACCCCAAGCTGAAGAAGGATTAGCTCAATAGGAAACCCCGAGACCTTCTCCAAACTTGACTTGTTAAATTGCATAACATATTTGAGCATTTGTCTAGGTAAAGGGGGGTTTGATGCACATGTTTGGTTAATTTGATTGTTGGATGTGATTTACATGTTATGATCCATGTGACTTATGAACCCCTGGACACCATACTTGTTATTGTTGTAGGACCTTTCCCGGTGGATAGGTACACATAGGGGAATGATTAGCTCAGACCTTCATGAGGATAAGATCTCCCAAATGGATGATGTAACCCTAGCCAGGGGCAAGGGGACATCAAAGACTTACACCAGGAAGAAAGAATGATGTTGCACCAAAGACACCCCAACAGACCTAGACCCAGGGGTATATTGCCTTTCCACTTGGATGTTGACCTTTGGGAGCCCATGAATTCACCTTTGTGACCCTAGACGTCATCCAGAGTCAGGGTTTGCACCTAGAGGTCAGTTGTGAGCTGATTGGCACATGTGGGTATCATCCAGGCCTTTGGAGGCCAAGCATCCTGCTTCTGGAGCCCAATGTTTCACCCTAGGGGCTCAACGCCACCCTAGAAGGGCATGACATCACCCTTGGAAATTATTTCAGGAGTTAATTACTTTTATTTATGTAAAAACTGTATTTTTGATGTAATTTGGCCAGGTCGACCTTTTTATGACCTAAAATTAAGTAAGGGTCATTGATATTGTATAAATAGAGAGAAATTACTCTCATTTTTCATCATCACTCATTACACACTTAGTGTGAACGAAAATTTGTGCCCTCTTTAAGGGCTATTGGCTGAAATAACTAGTGCACAAATTCTTGGAGAGGCTTATTTTGGTGTATCTTGGCTATTTTTCATGGTGGAAGATCTTCAACTAGGGTTTGGCTTGATTATTCTTGGTGAAGTAAGTATAAAATCTGCAATTTGTTTATGTTAATGAATTCTTGTGGTAAATGTTACTTGGTTCATGTCAAAGATTATGAAATTGCTTGCTTAAACCCTAAGAGGGAAACATAAGTTAATTCTTTCTCTCTATAGTTCCCACTTGTTTAAATTTTTGAAGTGCACCTTGTTTAGGAAGTAGCTACTAGAGCCCTAGAGTGCTATCTCTCTAGTATTTTTACTCTACTTGCCTATTGCATACATTATTTCAATATTCTAAGGAAGGAAAATTCACTAGGGCCTAAGATCCCTTACTTTCTAGTAAATTTCTCTAGGATTTGGATGCTTGAGGCCTTGGGTAGCCAACACCTCCTCCATCCATCCCTTCTCCTTTGACAAAGTATTATCATTTCTACTTTTCTCCAAGTTTTTCCAGTATTATTATGACTCCATAAACCCTAAAAGGCACTAGTTTACTCATTATAGTGAATGATTGATCAAACAAGCACTCAAAACTTTCTTCTTGAACCTTTTGCTAACCTTTACTAACCTAACCCTAAACTAGAATAACTCCTTAACTAACTTGATTTTGTTGCAAATCATTGCTATAGCCATACTAATTCATGCTAAATTTTCGCATGCACCTACATAACTCACACTTAGCTCATCCAGAAATCAATTGTGACAATTGTCGATCAATCTACTAGATAAGTGTTGAGTTTGCATGGTGTTTTCTTGCACTTTTGAGTACTAGAATTTGTTGTTGTTACAAAATATTGCTACATCCATCTAACTGCAGAAAATTCTTTGCAAATGTGACATATTATGCTAGCTAGACATTGCCAAATTTTCTTGTGACAACTTATTATCATTTTGCTAGGTTAACACTATTATTTCTTGTACTTTTGAAGTAATTTCAAGGCATAATTATTATGGCTGTTACAAAATACTCATTGTTGTTATAAACTATTACATTTCTACAAGTTTATATCAGCTAGCCCATTTTTGAAGGTTAATGTTCTTAAGAAGCACTAACATCATATTTTTGGACTTGCAATATGCTATATTTTCTTATTGTCATGTTCTGGGAAGGTACACTCCATTTTACCATTTGCTTCATCCCTTAAAGGCCATAAGAACCTTTTGAAATGAGTGACCAATGAGAGGGGGATTCTCTTGCATCCTTTCCTTGGTTATCATCCCTTAAGGTCACCGAGGACGTCTCCCTTGGGGTAATCTTTATATACTCCTAAACAGAAATGGGTTTCCTATTAAGGTGACAGTGATAGGTTACCCCATGTTACACCAATATTGCATCCACTTGCCTCAAAATTTGGGCAAGTAAAAATTGTGTGATAACATTTTGGTGCTACTGCCGGGGAACACTTAGTCAATATTCCTCAATGCCACTTTTTCGGTAAGCCTTTTCCTCAAATAATTTATCTTACAAATCTTACTTGGAGACTCCACTGAGGGTGATCCCCTCATCCCTTTGATAATTTCAAGAAGATTATCTGGTGACTCAACTGAGTTCAGGGAGGTATACCAATCCTCCCAGGTCTTACATAAGAAAGCCTCCCTGAGAATATCCTATAGTAAAATCATTGTTTGGAGGCAATCTTCCCCTAAACACAACATCTAACACTCAGACTCAGACCCTTAATACAAATCAAGCTAATTACTAGAAAAATGGTTATCCAAGATTTTTAAACTGTTATACATGACGAACATTCCATGATACCTTAGGCAAATGCCCCTTAGGTATAAGAAGCGGTTTCCTAAGTTCATTGGTAATGATGTAGTCAACACTGAGGATCATATGAGCAATTTATGGGCCTTCTTTCAACTTCATCCTATTAATGATTATGTTGAATATTTAGAAATGAAACTGTTGTCTGCTGCCCTCTATGATGGCGCTAGACGATGGTATAATTGTCTCCCTGATGCTAGTATTACATCCATGGATAAATTAGAAGAAGTGCTTGTCAAATGATGGAGTTTCAAGGAAGACCCTAACATGTTGCTGATAAGGCTCAATAACATCACAAAGGATGAGAATGATTTTTTTAGGGAATTTCATGATAAATTTGAAAGGTTAATACAACAGATCTGAGTGAACCATCACCCTTCAAACAATTTCCTTCTCTTTCTTTACACCAAAGCCTTTATAGAACATATGTGTTTTCTCCTAGGATGATCCAAGAAGCCCAAGAGATGGCTAGAAAAATTGAAGATAACCTATCATCATCCAAAGTGGAACCTTTCTCCGCCCCAAGAGTCAAAATAGATGATAAACCCAAAGTAGTCCACAATGATGAGTTTGCTTCAGATATTGGCACTATCTTGGAAAAGCTACAATTGACTGTAGATGGCATGGTAAGAACCAAATAATTAATGATGAATAGGATTTTCAACTTAGAAAAATCCCAATAAAAATCTCCTAGGCCTCCTTATAAAGGACAATTCTAAAGGGGGACTCAAATTTTGAAACTGAAAAGTGATCAAGAAGTCCCTAATACTTTGGCCCCCACAAACATGGTAGAGGATAATCCTTGGTGCTTGAAATGTAGAGAGTCATATTGGGAGCATGAATTCCCCTTAAACAATGGTGAACATGACCAAGTGAATATTATTGATCATACCGTTGAGGGCCCACTATGTTGCCTTAATATCACACTTGAAGAACATCAAGAAGGCATAAAGGAAGCAGCCAGGAAGGATATAATGGAGGTGATAAATAATATTGATCAAGAGTCAAGAGAGAAGTTGAAAAACCAAGAATTCCAAGTGTATACTAGAAAAAAATGAATGAACCAACCTCTTTTTGTTGGACCTACAACTTCACAACCAAAACCTCCACCTATGAACATGCTTCTTCCTAATAATTCTCCTAAAGTTGATAAGATTGACTTAAATTTTGACTTGGAAGGTGCATTGGCCAAACTACACGTGACCATTCCATAGAGGGATGTTATTAAAGTTCCATCTATGAAAGAAAGGTTCATAATTTTTTTCAACGTATCAGATGAGCCAATGGACCCTCCTATCATGTTACAAGAAGATCATTTTAGGGTTCATATTGATGGACACCCACCCTTCTTCATGAAATTACTAATGAATAACAAATGTCTTAACAACTGTATGCTTGAATAAGGAGCAGGTGATAACATGATGTCTTTGAGAGTCATGGAGAAACTAGGCCTAAAAGCCACACTGCCTTATAAGAATGTGTGCGGTTTTGAATCTAGGTCCATACCCACTCATAGGGTAGTTGAGAATGTTGAAGTACGCCTTGGTAAATATATCTAGAGAATGATCCATATGGATATTGTGGTGGTGGACATCCTTGTTGTGTGGGGGATGCTTTTGTCCAAGAAGTTTGATGCAATTTTGGGAGGTACATTAGAGATGGATCTAACTTACATAAATGTGCCTATGAAGAATGGGAAAATAGAATTCCTTCTAAATATGCCAATGGTCAAGGTCCATGTGAAAGAAATTAACAATGATGCTGAGACCAATGTAACACATGAGCCAATCAAGGAAAACCTTCCTATATTTTATCCAAAGGATTTACCTTTCACTTTAGAGGAAGAATTTGATGAGATACATTGGCCAAAGAAGGAATAATATCAACTACTCTTAGATAAATATAAGGACAAGGAAGTTGGAACTGTTAAGTTACTAAAGAAGGGGGATGATGACATATTGATCAAACCAATCCAACAAGAAGTCCTGATAGTTGAATCCCACCCTCCTCCCTCAAGACAATATACTAGGGTTATATAGGAAACAACCAAGATTGTAACAAAAGAGTATCAAGAGAGAGATATTGTCTGGATGTGGGACACAAAGAAAGGAGAGCCTACTAATGTTAAAGGGAATGCACAATTTTGGCTTGGACCATTCAGAATCAGAATGAATTCAATTAATGATTCCTACTATTTATCCACATTGGAAGGAAGAAAACGTCCATTACCAGTTAGTGGATGCCTCCTTAAACCCCATCACGGGGAAAACACTTGAATTAACAGGTAATTACAAGTTATATTAGGTAGGAATTTGCATCCATTATATATACCATATGCTTATGATCATATGTTAGATCCGATTTTCTTTCATTTTTTATCATATATAAGCCAAGGGTGATATCACCACCCTGAGGATTACTAATGCATTTTGTTGAGTTCTAGCACACATAGGTCATACCAGAGATGATGAGGTTCTCATGCACTCTACGGTGAGAACATGTCCTTGAGTTGGAGCTAGATGTTATCCCATGTCCTAGGGATAACTAAGGAAATCATGTCTCGAGGCCCACATGTCCCAAACATGGAGTGCCGAGAGCCATATGACTTGAACATGGCCCTGGAGGGACCCTCTTTTCTTCAGTGCAACCCATATATTAACAGCAATGATATCCATCCCACCAACCCAATCCTGAAGTAGAAGTAAGTCTTGGTCCATGAGGTAATGAGGCTAGGTATCATGGTATGTGTCACTCTGATTATTGAAGCACTTGAATATGTTGCACTGAATTATCCTTCATTTCATAAATTTTTCTTGGAAATTATGCTCTTTAAGTTGTTCATACCTGGAAGGGTGACATGATTCCCTAGTAAGTTGATCTCCCTTTAGGATGGGTTTCCACTGTGTGGGTCTATGAAAGTTTATCGTCCATTCCCTCCATACTTACCACTTTCCATCCTTACTCCTCTCATTTTACCCTACCTTTGTTCAGACATTGGGTTTTCCACACTAGGAAGGGTTGTACCTTTCCTTGTGGGAAGAAGGGGCTAAAGGTCCAGGGAGTAAAAGTAGTTGGCAAGAGTTAAAATCCAAAGAAGGAACCTTTGAGATTCTTCTCCCAGGGATTCCCGAGAAAGAAGTAAAAATATTTTCAGTAAGAAAAGTGGACCCATAAGATAAATAAACACTCAAGATATTAGTTGGTGGATGAGAGGTCTCATCATGAGTTGACCTATTATGACCATGGGATTGTAGCGGTATGACACTACCATCTATTTGGTCACCAAAACAGGGTAGTGTGTCTTGGTGGCATAGCCAAGAGAAAGGGGGTCTCATCACAATCCAACCTTCTCATCTCTGTGAAATGCTTGCGGTTGATGTTGTCACCTCTAGTCACCAAGCTAGGACAATGTCCCTCAACTCTTCCCTTGAAGCATAAAAGAAAAAGATCAAAATAAATAAAGATAAGAATAAAAGGCAATGAATGGGCTAGGAAACAATGGCATCTATGACAAGGTGCAACTCCCCTTCTACAAAGGAACCCACATTTAAGATCTACATTTTCTTCTTATCACTGCACCCCATTCCCAAACACTTACCCCACACCACCTCACATGCACTTACATGACCTAGACTGGTTCTCACCTAGGAAACACCCCAAACCAAAGGAGGATTAGCCTAATAGGACACCTTCATACCTTCTCCAAACTTGACTTGTTAAATTGCATAACATCTATGAGCATTTGTCTTGGTAAAGGGGGGTTTGATGCACATGTTTGGGTAATTTGATTATTAGATGTGATTTACATGTTATTATCCATGTGACTTATGAACCCCTAGAGTGCATACTTGTTGTTTCTACAGGACCTTGCCTGTTGGACAGGTGCACATGGGATAATGATTAGCTCAAACCTTCATGGGGATATGATCCCACAAATGGATGTTATAGCCCCAACTAGGGGTAGGGGGACATCAGAGACTTTCACTAGGAAGAAAGAAGGATGTTGCATCAGAGACACCTTGGCAGACATAGACCTAAGGGGATCTTGGCTTTCCACCTATACTTTGACCTTTGGGAGCCCATGATGTCACCTTTGTGACCCCAAAGGTCATCCAGAGTGAGGTTTTTCACCTTGAGGTCAATCGTGAGCTGATTGGCACGTGTGGGCATCATCCAGGGCCTTTGGAGGCCAAACGTCCTTCTTCTGGAGCCCAATGTTTCACCCTAGGGGCTCAACATCACCTTAAAAGGGCATGACGTCACCCTTGGAAATGATTTCAAGGGTTAATTAATTTTATTTATGTAAAAAAATGATTTTTGATGTAATTTGGCTAGGTCGTCCTTTTTATGACCTAAAATTAATTAAGGGTCATTGATATTGTATAAATAGAGAGAAATTACTCTCATTTTTCATCATCACTCATCACACACTTAGTGTGGAATGAAATTTTCGCCCTCTTTAATGGCTATTGGCTGAAATAACTAGTGCACAACTTCTTCGAGACGATTATTTTGGTGTATCTTGGCTATTTTTCATGTTGGAAGATCTTCAACTAGGGTTTGGCTTGATTATTCTTGGTGAAGTAAGTAGAAAATCTGCAATTTGTTTATGTTAATGAATTCTTGTGGTAAATTTTACTTGGTTCATGTTAAAGATTATGAAATTTCTTGCTTAAACCCTAGGAGGGAAACATAAGTTACTTCTTTCTCTCTATAGTTCCCACTTGTTTAAATTTCTGAAGTGCACCTTGTTTAAGAAGTAGCTACTGGAGCCTTAGAGTGATAGATCTCTTGTAGTTTTACTCTACTTTCCTATTGCATACATTATTTCAATAGTCTAAGGAATGAAAATTCACTAGGGCCTAAGATCCCTTACTTTCTAGCAAATTTCTCTAGGATTTGGATGCTTGAGGCCTTGGGTAGCCAACACCTCCTCCATCCATCTCTTCCCCTTTGAAAAAGTATTATCATTTCTAATTTTCTCCAAGTTTTTCCATTTTTATTGTGACTCCATAAACCCTAAAATGCACTAGTCTACTCATTATAGTGACTGACTAATCAAACAAACACTCAAACTTTCTCCTTGCACCTTTTGCTAACCTTTGCTAACCCTAAATTAGACTAAATCCTTAACTAACTTGCTGTTGTTGAAAATCATTGCTATAGCCATACTAATTCATGCTAAATTGTTGCATCCACCTACATAACTCACACTTAGCTCATCCGGAAATCAATTGTGACAATTTCCAATCAGTCTACTAGATAAGTGTTGAGTTTGCATGGTGTTTTGCTGCACTTTTGAGCACTAGAATTTTATGTTGTTAAAAAATATTGCTACAACCATCTAACTGTAGAAAATTCTCTGCAAAAGTGACATATTATTCTAGCTAGACATTGCCAAATTTTATTGTGACAACTTATTATCATTATGCTAGGTTAAAGCTATTCTTTCTTGTCTTTTTTCAAGCAATTTCAAGGCATAATTCTTGTGGTTGTTACAAAATACTCATTGTTGTTATAAACTTTTACATTGCTCCAAATTTATATCAGCTAGCCCATTTTGAAGGTTAATGGTATTAAGAAGCACTAACATCATATTTTTGTACTTGGAAAATGCTATATTTTCTTGTTGTCTTGTTCTGGGCAGATACTCTCCATTTTACCATTTGCTTCATCCTTAAAGGGAATAAGAACCTTTTGAATTGAGTGACCAGTGATAAGGGGATTCTCTTGCATCCTTGTCTTAGTTATCGACCCTTTAGGTCACCGGGGATGTCTCCTCTGGGGTAATCTTGATATACTCTTAAACATAAATGGGTTTTATATTAAGGTGACAGTGAAAGGTCACCCCCTTTTATTCCAATCTTGCATCCACTTGCCTCAAGCTTTGGGAAAGTACATATTGAGCGATAACAGTTCCTACATCAAATAACTCAAATAACACTTTGTGGGTCATTCCCAAAACCATTCCTCTTCTGAACAACCATCTTATCAGGATGACCATGACTCTTCCCATTACCAAGGCCCTCATACTACCCACTTTTTACGAGACCTCCGCCCTCCCAGAATTGAGGTGAACAAATTTGATGGATTAGATCCTACAGGATGGGTCACCCAAATGGAACATTATTTTTCTTTGTATGGAATTACTGATTATTTAGACAAGATTCTTTATGGTGTCCTACATTTGGATCCAGAATGATGGAAATGGTGAAAAAAGGAACACCAAGGGTATCTTTCTTGGACACAGTTTGTGGCCAAACTTTATGACCACTTTGACTTTGAAACCCACCATTTAGGCAGTTTGACCAAGTTAAATAAATATGGGACAGTGGAAGACTTTATCGCCACAATTGAGCACTTGGATTTTAGAACAGAGGGAATGTCAGATTCTTTCTTTATGGAATGCTTTATCAGTGGCCTCAAAGATGAAATTTGTGTCCATGTTCTCATGGAATGCCCCCAGACTTGGTTGGAAGCTACTCAATGAGCCAATTAAGCCCAAAAAATTGTATCCTTCTAGACCCACAAACTCTCCTTTCCTCCTCACCCTAAACCCACCAATTTCCCCCCTCCTGCAACTCCCCTCAAGATCTAGAAATGAACCAGGGCTGAAATGGATGAACATCAACTCAAGGCTCTTTGTTATAATTGTGATGACAAATATTTTCCTAGGCACATGTGTAAGGAAAAAATTATTTTTATGGTCATGACTAAGGATATTTTTGAAGAAGATGTTGTTTTTCTTCACATGGAGGAACTACCACCTCCATATGACCTCACCCCACCCTCTGAGCCACCAGGCATTGACCTAGTGGTTTCACTTAATTCCCTCACTGAATTCTTTGCTCCCCAGACTCTCAAATTAATTGGTTACATCAAAAATAGGAAAGTCATCATCCTTGTGGATAATGGTAGCACCCATAACTTTATTAATTGCTGCATTTTCCAAGAATTAAATTGTTACATCTGTGCCGTCAATAATGTTCAAATCATGAATGCCAATGGTGCTTCCATGAAAAGTGGGGGACGATGTGAAAATGTGTGACTCCAAATTGACAAGTATCACCTGAAATCCCATATGTTTTCTATAGACATGGTTGGTTGTGACATTATTCTTGGTGCCGAATGGTTATGCACTCTAGGCCCCATTCTCATGGATTTTAAGGACTTAACCATGCAGTTCAAACATGAGGGACAACAATATAAGTTCCAAGGAATCACAACATTCTCCAGGGAGATCATCAGTTCCCATCACATGGAAAAGATACTAAAAAAAGGTCATTTGGGAATCATATCCCAATTCCACTCCATTCATGTTGTTGAGACACCTTCTGTGCATCTTGACCTCCAATTTATCCTCTCCCTCTACCAAGTTGTTTTTACCACCCCCAAAGAACTTCCCCCTTCTCGTGGAGTCCATGATCATTCCATTTCAGGTAGTCTTCCTCCTAATTTTTGGCCTTATCATCATCCCTTTTCCCAGAAGAATGAAATTGAACAAAATGTTCATGAATTACTAGAAGTTGGTGTTATCTGTCCTAGTACTGGCCCATATTCTTCCCCTGCGGTCATGGTACTCAAGAAAGAAGGTACTTGGTGCACGTGTCCTGATTTCCGCACCCTCAACAAACTCACAATCAAAGAAAAATTCCCCATTCTTGTCATTGATGACCTCTTAGATGAATTGAGTGGTGCTAAATACTTCACCAAATTGGATCTACATTTTGGCTATCACCAGATTCGTATGAAAGAAGAAGACATTCCCAAGACTGCATTTCACACTCATGAGGGTCATTATGAATTATTGGTAATTCCATTTGTATTGTGTAATGATCCTTCCACTTTCCAAAGTCTAATGAATCATGTCTTTCATCCTTTTCTCCGTCATTTTTTCTTAGTTTTCTTTGATGATATTCTCATCTACAGTAAAACTTGGACATCCCATCTCTCCCATGTGAATCAAGTTCTCCATCTACTCTCTAAGCACCAACTTTTTCTCAAACAATATAAATGTTTCTTTGGTGCCTCAGAAGTGGAATACCTCGTTCATATTGTGGGAAAGGATGGTATCCGAGTGGATCCTAAGAAAATTGAATCTATGCAATATTGGCCTCGCCCTAAAACTCTTAATAGATTGTGTGGTTTTCTATGTTTAACATGCTATTATAGGAAGTTGTTTTTCACAAATATGGAAAGATTGCAGCTCCTCTCACTTCCCTCCTTAAAAATACTGATTTCACTTGGACTGCAGCTGTGGATCATGCCTTCCAAGCCTTTAAATTTGATATGTGCTCGACCCCTATCCTATCCCTCCCATACCTCACAAAGACATTCATATTGGAATGTGATGCTTTCGGGAAATGAATTGGAGCAATCCTCATGAAATATGGCAGGCCCTTGGCCTTCACTAGAAAACAATTTTCAGAGCGACATTTGGGCCAATCCATTTATGAAAAGGAAATGTTAGCTATTATGCATGTTGTGGATCTCTAGTGTCCTTATTTATTGGGTCAATGATTCCAAATAAAAACTGATCATTAGAGTCTCAAGTATTTCCTAGAAGAACAAATTTCATCCCCAATGCAAAAAAAATGGGTGACCAAGCTATTTAGCTATGATTATGAGATAATTTACAAGAAGGGTAAGGAAAATTTAGTGGCCGATGCTCTGTCTCAGAAATATGTAGAAGATGGGTCCCTTTTCTCCCTCTCCTTCATTGTACCAAATTGGATCCAAACTGTTTGTCAAGAATGGTTGCAAGACCCTAAAATTTCTAGCATGCTCTACCACAATTGCAACACAATTCTTCAATTTCTCCAGGGTACTCTTGTCATAATGACGAGCTTCTCTACAAAGGCATTTCTTATTTATGCAATGTTGGCCCTTGACCAAGTTTTGAGGATTCTTGGTCATGTTTGACCTAGTTTTGGGACATCGATAGGCTGTCGAAGCAAAGTGCAAGATGAAGAGGAGATCGCGGGATCTCGACCCCTTTTTAGGGATTTTTGGGTTTTGGGCTTATGTAACGGGTATGGGAATGTCGGACCATGGGTTTAACCATGTTTAGGCCCAATTTGTAATGTATAAATAAGTAGCTAAGCGATGTAAGAAGAGGTCGGTGTGCTAAGTGCTAAGTGTTAATTACTAAGTGCAAGGGGTAACTGTAATGGCTTTGTGCATACCATGTGAGACTTTCATAGCTAAGTGAAAGTGACCATAAGAGACTGTATGTAGGCTTTTTTCTATAACCTAGCTTGGAGAAGGAGGATCTAGCGAAGAGTGCGCAGATATCTTGTGTTCTGCGAAGTTGATCTTAAGGCTCTGTTCATGTGAAAGATTGAAAGAAGCTAATAAAGAAGACAGAGGGTTGGTGGACGTAGCTTCAGGGTGGGGGTGAACCACGTATATCCTGTGTTGTGAATGATTTGTGCTTTATGATTGCTCTTATGTTTATGTGATTCAATGCTTAGTGCGCTGATGTATGTTAGATGAATCTGATATGATAGCTTAGTGTTGAATAATGTGAGTGAATGCTAGATCTGATTTATGTTAGTATGCTTAGTGCTTGGACTTATTGAATCTATGTGAATACTGCACAGATCTGTTATTAGGGTTTAGCTACATTGTAAACTAAGATTGAATATTAATGAACTATAACTTCTAAGTACTTGTTAAGGTGTTGTAATCATAGATCTATGTCCCAGCTAAGGTTGCGGACACAGGAGTCCTGCAGGCACCCTTGCCTCTACCTCGGGTAAGACTTCATCTGCTTCGTAGGTGTTGTCGAAAGGGTCGGTAGTTAGGGTTTTGTTGATGCGCTATTGTAGCATTGAACCCCAGGTCTACCCCTGTGCCAACAAATGGTTTTGTTTCCGGCACCTGAAACTGTGATTGCTGGGAACTAAGGAAAGAGGAGCTTTGTGGGAAGATCTAACCTGAAACTGTGAAAGATCTGTGCATAGATATATCACCCTAGTGTGTAGTACTCTACATGGATTTCAAAGCTCTGTGGTAAGAAGAGAAGTCAGATCTGACGAAAAGAGGTAAGATCTGAAAGCTTTGTGCTCTGGTAAAGGTAAGAATAGTGAAAAGTTTTAGATCTGAAAGCTATGTGCTCTACTAAAAGTAAGATTAGTGGAAATTTTTGTTTTAAGAATATGGATCTAGGTATGCTTGATAAATGTTATCCTAGTCTGAAAAATACGGCACAACTAGAAGAGAAAAGGTTTGATATGAGTAGATCTAAAAAGAATAATGAAACATATGTTATACCTATGCATAGAGAGAATGTTTGGACTAACAAATGAATGCAGGATCCTAGAAATAATTTTTTCCAGGTTAGCTACTATGATCCTAGTACGCAGTATAGGAAAGGCTGGGGATCATTTAAAATAAAACGAGGATTAACCCTTTGTTACAGTTGCAGAAGACCGAGACATCTGGCTAAGGAATGTTGTGGTAGAATATCTAGTTGTCTTTGTTGTAAAGCTATGGACCATGAAGTTTTAGATTGCCCTAGAAAGACAACTAAGCTTGAAAAAATGAATATGAGACAAGAAGACCACGAGAAAGGCCAATCAACTAAGACCATGAAAAAAACCCTGAAAGAATCATAGACTGTATTGCTACAAATGAAAGAAACCCTGAATGACCACCGAAATATCAACTTATCAGAGATCTTCAAATGAAACGAGTGCATAGAAGCAAGATTAGGAGACTTAGAAATTGACTATGTTCTGGATGAAGAAACACGGGTGAATATTATGACAGAAAGAACTTGGAAAACTTTAGGAAAGCCTTCTATGATTCCTTCATTGGGGGGAATAAGATTATTTAGAGGGAAGCTGAAAACCCTGTGTGGGAAGCTCAACTAGATATCTATGAGGGCCCATGGAACTTCGACAGAGGAAGAATTTGAAGTTGTTAAATTTATTGAGAACAACACCCCATTTTTTATATTACTAGGAAAACCTTGGATTGAAAGGGATCAGGCCAGAAGAAAAGAAGAAGAATTCTTAGAGCAGAAGAAGCAAGATTTGAAAGATTTCATGACTAGGAGGATCACACACTTGATTGCAGAATAGGAGAACATATCGAATCTATTTAAAACTAGAGACTTGGATGTCAAAATTGGAAGAACCCAAGAAGACTCATAGAAGGTTGAAGCACCTACCCTAGATAGAGAAGAAGTATTTCCCTTGAATCCTAGGAAAGAATCTCAACAATGCGAAGTTACTATGCCAAGAGGAGATAAGAATCAGAATGGAAAGAGGAATACCGAGAGGAAGCTCATTGGAAAGAAGGCTAGAAAACTAAGCAAGAAGAGATCAAAGATTGAAAAGCTACAAAAGGTTCCAGAGGGAACTTCGTAGAAGGAAAATTTGCAAAACTGGAACTTCGTTGGGATATCAGAACAACGTCACATGGCACTTCACCATGGCGAAGAAATATAGATGTTGGGAATAGTATAACCATTAGAACGATACCCTGAATGGGTAGAATGGAATTTATGGTCAGAAATCGTGCCATCAGACCATTGGGACCATGCCGTAACGGACCAAACTGAATTAATGAAGGCTTCTCGCCCATTGGAGATATCCGTTGCCTAGTTGTCTACTTATTCCGTCGAAGCTTGCATCGAGAACACTTTTTCCAACCGTGATTATCTGAGCCCATAGTCATCATGATATCACCACCCATCTCGTTGCATTGAGTAGTTATTCTTCAAAACCTGAGATATTCAACCATGAGCATGTATGTCCAAAGAACTTAGTGCAGTCGAAGAGTCTGTGAAGGAGGTACTCATCAACCTCATGGCTGAAAGAGAAATGTCTGAAAGAGTAATGTCTATGGATATACAAGCGTCATGGATGAGAGCAGTGCAAGCCTCTCCATCAACTACTCACGGATCCGGACCATCCCGACCAATAGCAGAAAAGAGAACCAAGCACAGAGATGACCTAACAAATGCGAAGCTAATCCCAACCATATTAACCAACTACATCCTGCCTCTAGTTGGTGCGGTGAGTCATGATAGTGTGCTGAGAGATTTTGAGTACACCATGGTTATTGCGTACCTCCCAAAGGGGATACATGCAGTTTGAGCACAGCAGGACAAGATCGCAATGTTGAAGTTCAACGAATTCAACTTAGGAGACCACAAGAACCATAGTATGCTCATCCCATATAAATACTTAACCAGGATGAAGGGGAAGAACTAAAAAATAATCCCCCAGCCATGGACGATGAACCTCGCGCAGTCCACCCTGTTGAATGTAATGAAAATCCCACACTTTGGAAGGCACCAGGAAGTTAACGCCTATGTCAAGCTCCTACTTTCATGTTACCATGGCAGCTACTTATGGATAGACCTCCGTATCATAGTCGATCTGATGCTGATCCATAGGATCATTGGATTGAGTATGCAAGGACTTGACCCACAAGACTTCTATCCAGGGAAATCCACATATCGCACGTTAGCACAAAAGATCAAGGATACATACGACGATGTTGAGAAGGGGATGCGAGGCTACAAGGTAGCTTCCATCGAGAATGGCATAGTGCACCTATCATTCCAATTAATTGTAGGAAATTTAGTAAGAAAAAATAGACCCACGTAGGTCACAGGCTTTGTCGTTGACCTCGTGGGGAAATGCGTGGAAGGCGTACAGATGAATTGGGAGAAGTACCTAGTTAATCATCTATAATTAGACTATCGTGAAGCACAGGATCAGGGCTACGAGTTCCACTTTAGGTGGCTCCTTATCCTCATCATGTTTGTTGCTTAGGAGATGCCAGAAGGTGCGACCTTCCCGGACAGTGATCCGTTCAAGCCTCTTGTTGCGAAGTTCACCACGCTCTGGTACTCAAGAGATATGGGAAAACAGTGGTAGTCAAACACAATATTTCATACATACTATCTCCAAATAAAGAGGGCTATCGAAGATGAACCTTGCATGATGCCGAACACCCTACAGTGGTTCCAACCCTTCATGAAGTTTCGCGCAGATCAACACTTCATCTATGTTACTGCGTGAGCAGATGAACATAAGGAGGAGCTTCAGTCATACTACAAGCTCATAGAAGAGGACCTCGAGGAGATAACTAAGGAATAGTCATTCGACTTCCTTATCCTCGCTGACCTTGCAGAGATGTCCGATCCCGAACTTGACATCCCGGAGTCTGCTCACAAAGAACATGACACACCCAGAACTGGCAGAAGGAAGAAGACCGAAGAAGTCCAAGAATTAAGCAGTGCCTCAAAAAATACTGCTTCAGTATCACTTGGTTGAGGGGGTGATGATGAAGTAGAAGAGATAAATTGCAAAGAAGATGAGTAGAAGCAAGGTGAAGTAACACTGCCTAGAGATGAGTCTGATACCTTGAAGAAGAGGAAGGTTTCTCCCCCGAAACCCTCTTCCCGGAAGAAATCCAAAGCCATCGTGACTAAGATGAAGATTGTGTTCAATGTCGATGACTTTGACTTCATCATCATAGGAAATATTGCAGAAAAAAGAAGCCAAGAAGGAGGATATGTACGACAAAATCGATGTCGAACTCTAAGGGGTACAACAGGCCCTTTAGTCCAGTCACACAGTGTCCATTGCGCCCCTTCCATTGGGAGAACCAGAGTTGGGAGATGAGCTAGCCCAACTTCACCGACTAGCTGATGTGACTGAGGCTCACCTTCGTCACACAAAAGAATAAACTGAACAATCCACCCAGGCCTTAAAGAAATTTCAATAAGTACTCGTAGAACAACGTCAACTTGCAGAGAAGGAGAAGGTTGCTCTCCAGACAAAGTTTGTGTTGATTAAGGTTGGTTGTCATTGATGTCAACCCTTGAAGAAAGCCTCGCAACACAAAGGTTTGGGTAATGGAACCAAGATCGTTTGATGTAAATATGACTCATTATTGTCTTTTCATGGTTGATAAGAAGTAAATATGGATGAACTCCAAAGTGGCCCCCTTATGGTGAAATCCCTCACGGGAAGACGCTTTGCGGAGTAAGAGAACCCATGCTTAATTGTGGAATAATGAGATGAAGGACAATGAATTTTTCAGGCAAACTATCCTATATGGATAGTGCTTGTCATTCCATTTATGGTGGTATGTGGAACGCCACATAGCTCCTCACGGTTAGAGAGTTATGGCCATGAGAAGTTGGAGACCCCAGGTTTGGGTAATGGAACCAAGTTGGTTTGATGGATAACGGTATGAGTTATGATATATTTTCAGATAATAATATTATATATGCATAGTACATGTCATTCCATTTCTGGTGGTATGTGGAACGTCACATAACTCCTCACGGTTTGAGAGTTATGGCCTTAAGAAGTTGGAGGACCCTCATATGTCATATAGAAGCCCCAAAAGGTCAAAGTAGTCAAAGTGGTTTAAGATATTTTAAAAGGTAAATAATAAAGTGAAGTAATGAGTGTGTTATAATTCAAAGTGAATACAAAATAAATTATTTCAATAATAAATTTAATGGATAAATTAGAAGTGGATTAACAATAAAATAAGGAAAGTGGGGCCAAGTGACCTAGAAGATGTTTTTAAGGAATCTACTTGGAGCGTATAAATAAGAGGAAAGACTCTCTCATTTTAATAACACTTGAGAATATTGAATATCTATAGGTGTCTGAGGTAACCAATGATATCTAAGCTGAAATTCTAAGGGAAGGTGAAGAAAAGAAGGCCGAAATGCAAGGAAGGATAAATTCTTTTGATGGTGCTTTCTAAGGTATGTTATTTACAGGTCATCTCACCATTTTCGCTATAACATTTTTTCTATAATGATTCATACCGTGAAATTTCTATTCCATTGAGAAAACATATCCAAGTATCTATGGTAAAAAAATTATCTTGTGGGTCAATGTATTTTTGGAGTTACACTCCGTGGAAAATAGGGTTTGTGGCTAGTCCTAAAACTAGTCAAAAACAGGTGTTTCAGGTAAAAACGCCATAACTTCTTCATAAAAGATCAAAATTCAGTGAAACCAAATGTGTTGGGTAGGGTACCATATTTAGTATGTTGTGTCACAGTTTCAGATCAATTCAACAAATATTCCATGCGGGGCACGCTCTACAATGTCTCTCTCTAGAATAAGACATAATTCAGAAAGGTATGCCATTTTTGCTATAACTCCTTTTATGAGAGGTTACAAGTAGTGAAACCTGGAGGAATTGCATTAAACAAACTGAAGAAAATTGTGTATCAGTTTAAGATATTTATACATTACAGGTACAAAGTTATGATTACTTCAAGTTAGGGTTGTTGACTAATCCAAAACTAGGCATGTGAGACTAAAGAAAAGTTTGATGAAAATACTAGTCTCTTGTTGTTGAAGATAAGAAAGGTTTGCAGGAATGTGATCATATACACCAGGTCTATTACAGAGCTACAAATCAGATTTGTATGATGAAATTGATGAGGGCTTTTGGTTGAGGTACATGTTGAGTACATGGTTGAGACAAGTAGTTGATGAGTTGGCACATATACGAGGTGTATAGTTGATGATGTTGGTACATATTGATGAGTCATAGTTGATGAGTAGTTGAAACATGATTGGTACATACATGGTACATGGTTGGATGCACTTGTTAATTGTACAGGTTGATTACAGGTTATTTGGTATAGGTTGGTGCATGGTTGATGCACTTGTTTATGGTACAAGTTGATTACAGGTTGAGGTACATGTTGATGCATGGTTCATATTTATTGGTATAGGTTTATAGCGATATATATCATAGCGACAAGTTGACATTGGTTCCATAATTCTACTTCTACTTCAGGGTGATAAGACATGGCAAGGACAGGTGGCTGTAGCCACCTTCTGATTGTAGCCGGAGAACATAGGGGGTTGTAGCCTCCTTCTGGATGTAGCTAGAGAATTGGAGAGTTGGAGCTTCCCTCAGGTTGTAGCCTGAGAAAATAGGGGGTTGGAGCCTCCTTCCAGTTGCAGCTGGAAAACAAAGGAAGTTGGTGCTTCCAATGAATGTAATTCTTCAAGACATATAAGAAAAAACATTCTGTGGTTTTCTAATGATTTGGGTTTCCACATAAAACAATAGTGTACTGTGTATGTGTATGCTTGTTCATTTTTTCATTGCTTATTTACTCTGCAGTTATTGGATGATAATGCTTCATTGATATAACACTTGGATTATATGGTTAAAAAGGATTAAATTGCTCTATTACTGATTCACCCCCCCTCTCAGTAATCCAACAATTTGTATCAGAGCAGGTTCCTTCATAAATCAATTTAACCACTGAAAGGTAGATCATGAAGAGTACCAACTCATATAAAAATGGAATACCACAGTTTGATGGACAGAAGTATGCTTTTTGGAGAAGAAGGATGAGGACATATATAAAGGCACAAGGATTTCAAGTTTGGCAATCGATTGTAGATGGATACACAGCACCAATAGTTCCACCAACAAATGACAAAGCAGTAAAACTCGGTGAGAATAATTCCAAAGACACAAATGCACTTTTGAATGGTCTCAGTGGTACGATATTCACCAAAGTTGCACACTGTAAATCCGCTAAAGAGATTTGGGACAAGCTTCAAAATATTTATGAAGGAGATACAAAAGTCAAAGAAACAAAGCTTCAGACTTACAGAGGTCAGTTCGAACAACTAAAAATGAAGGAAGATGAAGATATCACAACCTACTTCTTACGAGTCGATGAAACCGTGAATGCAATCATAGGATTGGGAAAATAAATTGAAGAATCTGAAATTGTTAAAAAGATACTAATATCTCTTCTTATGAGATTCAACCCTAAGATATCAACACTAGAAGAAATATCGGATCTGGACTCAATAAGCATGGACAAACTGCATGGAATCTTCACAGCATATGAAATGAGAACTGAGTAGGAAAATCCATATGTAAAATAAACAACCTTCAAGGAATCCAAAAGATCAAAGCAAAAGAAAAAGGAACAAGAATAATATAGCAACAACAGTGACGCCTCAGAAGATGATGAAGAAGTGGCCAACTTCGTCAAAAGACTAAACAAGGGAACCAACGATAGGTATAGAGGCAAGCTCCCTTTAATTTGTTTTAATTGTGATGGTATTGGTCATTTTTCTAACAAATGTCCTCATAGGAAAAAGAGAAATGATGAAGGTTATTCAAAAGGAAAACACACATATAAAGGCAAAAGAACTACAAAGAAAGTTTTCAAGAAAAACTTATACATCAAAGAAGACATCTCATCATTAGATGAAGATGAAGTCGGTGATAATGGGACAGGAAGAGTTCTATTCATGGAAGTAAAAGACTCTGACAAAGAAGACTCTGAAGAAGAATATGAAGAAGACGAAGAAGAATGTGAAGAAGTCGAAGAATAAATTGAAGAGGTAGAAGTTAACTATCGAGAAGAATTAATGTGTGCCATAGAAGTTATTAGAAGAGAAAAGAAGAAAAACAAGAAACTACAAGAAGAACTAGACAAGAAAAAGGACACTCGAGAAATAGAACAAATAATCACAAAATTGAAGGTTCAAATAGAAGAAGATAAAAGAATTTAAGAAGCACTCAAAGAACAACTAGAAGAAAATGACAATATCATTGGAAACTTGGAAGCAAAGGTTGTCACACTAAGAAAATATATTCAAAAGAAAAATACGCAGAATAGCTCAAAAGTTCTGGATGACATTATCAGCAGTAAAAAATCTCATCTTGACAAGTCTGGACTTGGATACAATCAGATAGAAAAGGGATCAAGCTCCAAACCAACATAGCAAGAAACAAATCCAAAGAGCTATGCAGAAACAATCAAAGAGGATAGGAATATATACAAGGAAGATTACAGGGAAACTCCTCCACCAAGAAGATCCAGATTTCAGAATCAACAACAAACAGATAGGCCTCAAGAAGAAGAAGGATTCATAACAACACCTTCTTTAAGAAGATCTTCAACTCCCAGGTATCAAAATATATTTTTTGGTTTATGTTATGCATGTAATAATTTTGGACATAAAGCTGTGAATTACAGAGCTAACAATAGGAACAATAACAACTTTGAGAGTTATACACAAAGGAATTATTCAAGGATATCTAGTGACACCCAAAGAAGAAGTTACAACAGGTTTGAATCTTTGAGCACTGAAGTGGAATGTTACAAATGTAACAATTTTGGACACATGTCCAAGGACTGCAGAATGACAGTCCCTCCTAAAGAACCTCAATAGAATAAAAACAATCACACACAAGAACCTTAGAAAAATACATGGATAAGAAAGCAAGATCAGTATAACAATGAAGAATGCACAGTCGCTCTACAAGCTAAGCATAATAAACATGATTGGTATGTTGACAATGGATGTTCAAAACACATGACAGGTGATAAAGAAAACTTTCTTACACTATGAAAAGAAAAAAAATGGATTAGTCTATTTTGGAAATGATAATTCATCCAAAATCATTGGAGAAGGCACAGTCAGAATTGTGAACAAGAATGAAAAGGAACAAAATGTTCTACTGGTAGAAGATATGAAACATAATCTTCTAAGTGTGAGTCAAATGTGTGACCAAGGTCATAAACTTACTTTGAATTCAGAAAAGTGTGAGATAAGAAAAGAAGGTTCAGGGAAATTGGTTGGTACAGCTGCAAGAAATTCAAACAACATATATGTGTTAAGTGAAATTGGAAATGAAAAGTGTTGTCTAGGAAAGGAAGATAAAAGTTGGCTATGGCATAGAAGAATGGGTCACATGCATTTTGATAACCTTGTCAAAGTCAGAAAAAGAGAAGAAGTTAGAGAAATGGCCCAAATCACGAAACCAACCAACACTTTATGCAAGCATTGTCAACAAGGAAAGAAAACAAAGACCAGGTTCAAATCAAAGGAATATTCAACAACAAGACCACTGGAAATTGTGCACATTGATCTAGTTGGACCAACTACAACAAAGGGATTAAAAGGTGAAAAATACTTTATGTTATTAGTTGATGATTATACAAGAATGATCGCAGTTTGCTTTCTCAAGAACAAATCAGAAGCTTTTAAAAACTTCAAGATCTACAAGGAAATGGTTGAAAATGAGATGGATTCAAGAATCAAATGTTTGAGATCTGATAATGGAGGAGAGTTCACTTCAAATGAATTTATGGACTATTGTAGAAGTCATGGAATAAAAAGGCAATTCTTCGTTGCTAGGACACCTCAATAGAATGGAGTTGTTGAAAGAAAGAACATGACAGTACAATAAATGGCTTGAACAATGCTAATGGATTCCAATTTGACAGATGTATTTTGGACACAAGCAGTGCATACAGTAGTTCACATTCAAAACAGAGTAATTCTCAGAAACAAAACTGATAAAACTCCCTACGACTATGGAAATGAAGACCAACAAATGTGAAGCACTTCAGAGTTTTTGGAAGCAAATGCTACATCAAAAGAGAAGATGGCAGAATGGGAAAGTTTGACTCTCATGTGGACAAAGGAATACTTGTTGGTTACTCAAGTACAAGGAAAGCATACAAGTGTTACAATCTAATATTGAACAAAGTTGTGGAAAGCATCAACATAACAATTGATGAAACAGGCAGACCAGAATCAAAGGAAGAATAAAACAAATCAATGGAACAACTTTTCGAAGAAGAGGATGAAAAAGAAGTGGAAGAGGAAGATGAAGATGAAGAGAATCTGACAGAAGGAGAAGAGAAAGTTCAGAAAGTATCTCCAAAGACACCTAGCAAACGAGTACAGAAGAATCGTCCTTCAGATCAGATTATTGGAAACAAAGATGCAGGAGTTGAGACTAGAAGAAAAGTCCGTTCACCAGAACAAACACACCTAGAACTCGTATCTACAATCGAACCAAACTGTTTTGAAGAAGCCAACAAGGATGAGTTTTGGAATAATGCCATGGATGAAGAATTGGATCAAATAGAGAAAAATGACACTTGGGAATTGGTTCCAAGACCAAATAATAAGAATGTGATCGACACAAAATGGGTTTTCAGGAATAAATTGAATGAATATGGACAGGTTACAAGGAAAAAATTTAGATTGGTATGTAAAGGATATGCACAGATTGAAGGAATTGACTTTGAAGAGACATTTGCCCCATTTTCCAGAATGGAAGCAATCCATTTACTTTTAGCTTATGCATGCTCCAAAAATGTTAAAGTATATCAGATGGACGTAAAATCAACTTTTCTAAATGGGGAACTTGAAGAAGAAGTCTACATTGAACAACCAGAAGGATTTCAATTGTCATAGAACACAGACTGTGTATGTAAATTAAAGAAGGCCTTGTATGGTCTAAAATAGGCTCCTAGAGCATGGTACTCTAGACTAGATAAGTATCTGTAGCAGGCAGGGTTCAGAAAAGGAAGTGCAAACATCAACCTCTACATCAAGGTAAGTCAAGGTAATATTTTATTAATTGAAGTTTATGTTGATGATATTATTTTTGGTAGTGATGATGACAGGTTAAGCCAGAAATTTGCAAAAGACATGTAGAATGAATTTGAAATTTCATTACTTGGAGAATTATCCTTCTTTCTGGGACTTCAGATACGTCAAAGAAACCAAGGAATTTTTATTTCTCAAACCAGGTATATTAGAGAAATGATAAAGAGGTTCGAAATGGAAGATTGCAAACCAATTATCACTCCCATGCAAACTAGTTGTAAGTTGAACAAAGATGATGATTCGAAGTCTACAGATCAGAAGAAATACAGGTCAATGATTGACAACCTACTATATGTGACAACATCCAGACCAGATGTAATGCAAGCAGTTGGACAGGTGGCACGATTTCAAGCAGCACCAAAGGAATCACATGTATTAGTAGTAAAGAGGATTTTCAGATATCTCAAAGGAACATAAGATTTTGGATTATGGTATCCAAAAGGAAAATATATATCACTTATTTCCTACACAGATGCAGATTGGGAAGGTTTTATTGATGACCGAAGAAGCACCAGTGGAGTAGCGTTCTACTTAGGTGAGTGTTTGGTATCATGGCTAAGAAAGAAACAATCATCAGTATCTCTATCTACAACCGAGGTAGAGTATATTGCAGAAACAACATGTTGTACATAGGTTCTTTGGATGAAACAAACTTTGACAGATATATAGGTTGAGTATGATGAGCCCATTCCAATATATTGTGATAATACAAGTGCCATCAGTGTCTCAAAAAACCCGGTGATGCACTCCAAGACGAAGCACATTCCAATCAAGTATCACTTTCTACGGGAACAGGTTGCATAAAAGAACATCAGAGTTGAGTACGTGGGCACAAAAGAACAAGTGGCACATCTTTACAAAACCACTTCCACGAGAAGCCTTTGAATATCTTCGCCAAAGACTTGGAGTTATTTCTACTCCAAAATGAATTCTTTTTGAATGCTTATCTTATATGTCTTAGATGTAAATGAGGAGGCACCATAAGAGGACAGTTTAGTCAAGGGGAGCAACCCCATATGGAAATATACCTTTTCCATTGATGACAAAGGGGGGGAGATTTATCATATGCAGAGGACAGAGGCATGGTTCCAGTGGGAGTAGATTTATCAGATGCAGAGGACAGAGGCAAATTTATCAGATACAGAGGACAGAGGCATGGTTCCAGGGAGAGTGTTAAGCCCTAATATTGGCTCATTACCCCTTAATTGGGGAATATTAGATTAGTAATTTTATTTTATTTATGTCGGCTTTAGGCCATTAGTTGTAATTATACCTCCTAGTCTCCTATATATACCAAGGAGACATTTTCATTTTGAATCATGTTGTACTTGAACATTTAAGTGGGGTAAAAGGAGGTTGCCCCCTCGAAGAGGCTTATTATCTGAAATTCTCTCTTTTTCAAGGCATTGAGTTTTTTTTCTGAGGATTTTCTATGCTATATTTATATTTGGTTCTTAACATATGGTTTCAGAGCTCAAGGTCTTGGGGTTTCGCTACTACATCTGAGACACCTTGGAATTTTCACTATAAATTTTTTTCTACAATGTTTTAGAAGGAACGACTTGGAAGATATTTATTAGACGGATCAAGGTACGTTGGGTTCAAAATTCATCTCCTGAGGCCTTATACTTTCAGAGATACAGCCTGTACAAGATAGGGTTCTGGAATCGTCCTGAACTGAGTCATTACAGAATTTTCGCTATAAAAACATTTCTGTAACATTTCAGACCCTGAACTTTGGAGGTTGTTTACAAAAATTAGTAAGGTATCTGTGGTAAACATTTCAGCTTCTGGGTCATCAAAAATTTGTAGATACACCCTATGTAAGATAGGGTATCTGACTAGTCCTATTGACTAGTCTCAAGAAGGTGTTCCAAGTAAAACAATCATAACTTCTTCCTAGAGTATCCAAATTGTGTGGGACTAATTGCATTGGATGTTGAACAGTCTGTAGTATTTTTGGTGTGAGTTTCAGAATTTTATATCAATTATTTTGTGTGGGGCACACTATACAAGTGAGATCTCCTGGAAAGGCCAAAAATCGACAAGTTGTGGGAAAGGTACCGTAAATACCACTTGGCACATCCAATTTTGATCAGACCTGTGGCATTGCAGAGAAGAAATATCAGAGAAATACATAAAGGAAATTTTCATACCCAGAAGGGCCGAAACTTGGGAGATACAACAAAAGAAATATTGTCTAGCAGAACCACCTCAAAATGAAGGTTCAAAAGTGATGCTTGGCCAACATGCCACCCAAAAAGGGAGCTTCTACACCAAATAAGCCTCCAGAAAATCCTACTTGGACTCTTGATGAAGGTGAAGAAATGCGTAGGGACATAAATGAACTACAAAATAAGATGGATTCAATGGAAGCTAAGTTGG
>ML778047.1:118078-139635 GCA_009831015.1 Picea engelmannii
GATTAGTAATGTTATTTTATTTATGTCGGCTTTAGGCCATTAGTTGTAATTATACCTCCTAGTCTCCTATATATACCAAGGAGACATTTTCATTTTGAATCATCTTATACTTGAACATTTAAGTGGGGTAAAAGGAGGTTGCCACCTCGAAGAGCCTTATTATTTGAAATTCTCTCGTTTTCAAGGCATTGAGTACTTTTTCTGAGGATTTTCTATGCTATATTGATATTTGGTTCTTAACAGGGAGCATGAGTGATATGATTTTAGTATTGCATCAGAGTGTTGCCATCAATGCCAAAGGGGGAGATTGTTGATTAAGGTTGGTTGTCATTGATGCCAACCCTTGAGGAAAGCCCCACAACACAAAGGTTTGGGTAATGGACCAAATATTGTTTGATGTAAATATGACTCATTATTGTCTTGTCATGGTTGATAAGAATTAAATATGGATGAACTCCAAAGTGGTCCCCTTATGGTGAAATCCCTCACGGGAAGACACTTTGCGGAGTAAGAGAACCCATGATTAATTGTGGAATAATGAGATGAAGGACAATGAATTTGTTAGGAAAACTATCCTTTATGGATAGTTCTTGTCATTCCATTTCCGGTGGTATGTGGAATGTCACATAACTCTTCACGGTTAGAGAGTTATGGCCATGAGAAGTTGGAGACCCCAGGTTTGGGTAATGGACCCAAGTTTGTTTGATGGATAATAGTATGAGTTATGATATATTTTCAGATAATAATATTATATATGGATAGTACATGCCCTTCCATTTCTGTTGGTATGTGGAACGTTACATAACTCCTGACGGTTTGAGAGTTATGGCCTTAAGAAGTTGGAGGACCCTCGTATGTCATCTAGAAACCCCAAAAGGTCAAAGTAGTCAAAGTGGTTTAAGATATTTTAAAAGGTAAATAATAAAGTGAAGTAATGAGTGTGTTATAATTCAAAGTGAATACAAAATAAATTATTTCAATAATAAATTTAATGGAGAAATTAGAAGTGGGTTAACCCTAAAATAAGGAAAGTGGGGCCAAGTGACCTAGAAGATGTTTTTAAGGAAGCTACTTGGAGAGTATAAATAAGAGGCAAGGCTCTCTCATTTTAATCACACTTGAGAATATTGAATATATATAGGTGTCTGAGGTAACCAATTATATCTAAGACAAATTTCTGAGGGAAGGTGAAGAAAATAAGGCCGAAATGCAAGGAAGGATAAATTCTTTTGATGGTGCTTTCTAAGGTATGTTATTTACAGGTCATATCACCATTTTCGCTATAACTTTTTTTCTATAATGATCAGACCATGAAATTTCTATTCCATTGAGAAAACATATCCAATTGTATGTGGTAAAAACTTCATATTGTGGGTCATTTTATTTTTGGAGTTACACTCTGTGGAAAATAGGGTTTGTGGCTATTCCTGAAACTAGTCAAAACCAGGTGTTTTGGGTAAAAATGTTATAACTTCTTCATAACAGATCCAAATTCAGTGAAACCAAATGTGTTGGTTAGGGTACCATATTTAGTTCGTTGTGTCACATTTTCTGATAAATTCAACAAATATTCCGTGCGGGGCACGCTCTACAAGGTCACTGTCTAGAATAAGCCATAATTCAACAAGGTATGCCATTTTTGCTATAACACCTTTTTTGAGAGGTTCCAAGTAGTGACTGTTACACATTATTTTCATCATCCCTATGACCATTAATGACTTAAACCTATCTTTTGCGTTCAAAGGGGTCAGTGTCCTGAGTTCTTGAAGAAAGAAGAGAGAAGAATTTTTCCTGAGAAAAGAAGTTGCATTCTCCTTTGTAAAAACCCTATTAAAGAGGATGTTCGCAGGTTTCTATATAGGCAGGGTGCGAGAATGCTTGATTCTCATAGGCTGCACCATAGCTGGGTTGCGAGAGGTTCACAGGTTTCTCTATAAGCAGGGTGCGAGAATTCTCATATGTGGGAAAAACGAGCATCTTCTCGATGCTTCTAGAAGAAGAAACTTCCATGGTGAGGTGGCATCCGAATGGTTTGGATCTTACTTGCTTTCATGATTTGGTGGGATAATCCTAAACTCCTCACCTTATCCTCTTCAGCTTATAAAATGAGAGGAGATCTCATGGAGAAAGTTGGCTTGTATGAGATTAGCTTTTGGGATTAGCTTGGATTGGATTGAGCTTTGGAGATTGTTGGTTTGGCTAGATGAGCCATTTTGTCAAGATAGATTGTGAATATTATCAAATCTATGCTCTCAGAATTCTTGGAGTGGAAGTGTGTGGGGAACGAAGGACAGTTGGAAGGGACCTTATGACATCAAGGCCACGGTTGTAATCTCTCTTTCACATTTAATATGATACAATAATATAATTATTTCCTATTAAACTTGTTGTGTTTTATTGTATGATTCCTTGATCACATACATAGGTTTATATTGAGTTTATGCTATTACTATCACTTTGGTTGGTTGCGTTCTTTTGAAGGATCATCATTGTATGAGTGTTGGAACGGAGCTAGGATGGCAATGGCGAGAGGAAGTGACGTTTAAATGTTATGTCAGCTATCCCTCTTTAGTTAGTAAATTCAATATTTAAAACTTAAGGAAAGCATCATGTTCTAGTGTGTTTTGTTCTAGATCTAGGTGGATCTAGGGAGATCAGTTAGTGTCTGCACCTACCTATTTATCCAATAACAAAATTGGCGACTCCATTGGGGAACATATTGTTTCCTAGTTAGTCTAGTTTCCCTTGCTTTGATTGCTTGTTTTCTGGTTTCTGAGTCTGTGGGAGATCCGTCCAGACTCTCTGGATCTGAAAGTTCACTTATACTCTTTTGTCCTTTTCCAAATTCTCTTTGATTTCAAGCAGTCTCGCACTGTACTTGTCTACAGCCTATGAAAACCCCTCAGTTTCGCACCCTACTGTGTAATCCAGCGCGACATGTTCTCACCCTACCTGTGTCCAGCCTACGAACTCCACTAATTTTCGCACTGCACCCTATAGCTAGGCTGCGAACCCATTTGAAATTTTTGTTTGGAATTAGGCTTTCCTATCTTTTGATGCCCAGTTTTTATTTGATCAGCTGGATTGAAATTTTAGAGCCTATATTGATCTGTTTACAGTCTGCTTGACATTCTTTGAGTTTCTTTTAGCCATCTTTGCTTTGTTTGGTTTTGAAGGATTAGTCTCTTGCTTTGAGTGTCTTTCAATTCCAAAGCGTGTGTTTTCTTTAGAATTGTTTAGGGAAAGATCAAATTTCTTCTAAATAGTTTGCTTTAAAAGAAAAATTTTAGTTTGGGTTTCTTTGTTTTAAGAAAGTTCATTATTGCTTTTAGTGAAATTTTTGAAACAAAAAGATTTAATTTCTTGCTTTATATTAGATTGGGGGAATCCTTGCATTTGAAGTAGCAAAATTGCATGATTCTTGGCATTGTTTTATCTTAAATTATTAAAAGATTTCGGGCCATGAATCATGCATTGGTGTATAGTTTTTTTTGCTCATTTCTTGAGAATATTGATATTGATGAGTTTTAAGATTTTGGGACATTTTGCATATCGAAATGATAAATGTTTTCTCCTTCTCATAGCATAGCTTTCATCGAAATGAAAAGATAGCATCTTCATCTCTTTGCATAACTTTCGAGTCGGTCAAAACACCATATTGTTCACGCCATTTTCCTATTGAGTAACAACAACCATAAAATAAAGCGCTTATAAAAAACTGATTAGACATTTTTTATACTTTCTGGTAGCAAACCGACATTAGATTAGTTTTAGGGATTTGGAATAGGTGTGAAAGATAACTTTCCAAACTTGCAAACAAACATAGAATCTTGAGTTAGGGAGCGGTTAAATCCACTTATTACATTTTGTCCTGGAAATCCCTTCTAACACAAGGGTCAATCACGAGGTCGCATTGAGACTGGCAGAGTTACTCACCCTTCTTTGTTTGTCTTGGTGTAGAGGTTGCACGTATTATGGGGGTCGCTTGAGAGGTATACCCACAATGATGAGTGGAAGCCTTTCAAGTTGATTTCAGGCTAGATACTTTGCCTTTGCGCGTGGATCGGATTGTCAATTGTTTCCCCAGGCATCACTGTAGTGATTGGTAACCTTAGTTGCCTATCTCTCTAGGTTCTTCACATGAGGTGACTGTGGAGGGGCAAGTCTTCATGGTACCTGGAATCGACATTGGCCAGACTCACTCAGGCTCCTTGGAGGGTATACCCACGATTATGTGTGGGATATTGCACCAGGGTGTAAGTCCGTTAAGCAGGTCGTCAACGTAACTTTTCCACCCTCTCTATCTCAACCCCTTCTTACTTTGTTCCCGCGAAATTGGATTTCATCACCAACTAGTGTGCTCATTGTGAGAAGGTTTTGTTTGCTTGATTGCTTACTAGATTTTTAACGTGTGTTGTTTGTTTTCCCTAGTGGACTCTAGATTGAATCTTTATTTTTATGGCGTCAGTTCCCAGAATGACCAATGAAGGAAATCCTTTTCTTGGGGAACCTTTTATTTTTCCTTCTTACGGAAACATTGGTCCTTCTCATATTGCTACTTTGAGCCTTCCAGGTCTCACAATTGGGTTGAAGGTATGGTTGTTTTCCACTCAGGTAATCCCGAATGCAGTTAGTGCTTCAGTCACAAGAACTTCCCCCCAAGAGCATCAACCTCATGTTGATCCTTCACCTTCTTCACCAGTAAGGTCTTCTTTGTCTTCTTCGCTTGCAAGGTCTCCTTCCGTTTCATTTTCTTCGTCGAGTGAAAGTTCTGAAGCTAGTAACCCGATGAATAATAAGAAGAAGAAAGATAAACAAGGGTCAAAACCTCCAACCACTTTCAAACATGTTGGAAAACAACCAGTTACTGTTAATCATGCTAGGAGTGTTGATGACGTCAAGATCACCCAAACAACCCGTAAGCCCAAGTACCCTTGTAGGATTTGTAAGGGTAGACATCTTCTTAAGGATTGCCCTGGTCCATCCAAGGTTATAGAAGGATGGTCTACACACCCTCGCCAACCCATGTCGTTAGCCTCTGAACAACATGCTGACGACCCCCCGTCAACCACTCATGATATGGTTGGGAAGAAGAAAAGTAGAGTCAAGTTCCCATGTATGTTATGCAAAGGGAGTCATCTAACTTACCTTTGTTCTCGTATGGACGAAGCCTCGAAATTACTTGAAGACATGACTATTTCACAGCCTCAACTTCCAGCTGCTTACCGTAAGCTTTCTATGAACCTCCCTATAGTTGATGGAATGATCACTCTGGTCCCTTCATCGGTCAATCCAGTTGATCATGTCGTCAATCTGGTCACGTCCTTAGTTGAACCAGTTGACAAAGTGGTTGATCCGATGCCATCCTCAATCAATCTCTTTCTCCTCTCAGAGAGTGAAACTAAAGTGATCGATTTGATCCCATCCTCGGTCGATCCCACTCTCCCATTAGAGAGTGTCACCCAAGTGGTCGATCTGTTTACACCTGTCGACCCCATTCTCCCCTTGGAGAATGCAACTCAAGTGGTCGATACAGAATCTACCATGCCGGTGGATATTCCTCCTTCTCTCGTGGAACCCCCTCCAAGTAATGAGGCCATCCGTTTTGATTGGGGTGTGCTAACTGGACCTCGTCTTCCCTCTCACATTCCTTTCCACATTACAATACAGGTTTTTGTTCGAGATGTTCCTCGGACACTAATAGATGAAGGTGCATCCATTAGTATTTTATCCTCTTTTGCTTGGCAAGCTTTGGGTTTTTCTCAGCTTGTGCCGGTTACGTAGAATCTGTTAGCTTTTAACAGAAGAACTAGTCAACCTTTAGGGACCCTTCCTCAGTTTCCTGTAACTTTGGGAGGGAAAACTATCTTCGTTGATGTCATGGTAGTCCAATATCCCTTGGATTTCACTTTACTTCTTGGGTGGGATTATATCTATGCCATGAAAGCTATTGTGTCCACTCTTTTTCATGTCATATATTTCCCTCACGATGGAAGAATTGTGACTTTTGATCAACTTTCATTAATCGATCCTGACTGGATTACCTCCCTAAATGGTTCTTATATGCCGACGTTATCACCCCTACCACAGGTAAATTATGTGGTTTTGTCTCCCATGGATTCAACTTCAGGTGACTTAGATCTGGTAGTTGACATGGTTATCTCTTCGATAGGGTCTTTAGAGCCTGATATCCTTACTCCTGTCGCAACCCTCGACATGGTTTCCTTCTAGAGTGTGTTTCTGCCTTCCAATGAAGATCTCTTGGAAGCCATGACCGAGTTTTGTCCCTTGACATGGTGTCCTTCCGGAGCATTGTCCTCTTGGAATCCATGATCAAGAAGAGAGACTCCGAGGATAGTTTTTGCATCTCTGAGGCAACCTCATTAAAAAATGAAACAAAGGTCTTTGAGCATGGTTTTCTGATTTCAAGCTCGTTAAAAAATGAAACCACTTAGGAGGATAGTTTTTTCGTCTCGTGGAAACCTTGTTAAAAAATGAAATAGAGGTTACAAGCATAGTTCTTCTCATGTGTCAAGTTCGTTAACAAATGAAACAACTTCCCCCTCTCCATTTGATAAGTTATTCCTCTAGTATTTGAAGCTTCATTTCATTCTCCTTTGCCGTTGGATGAAATGAAGCTTGGGGGGCATTTTCCTCAGCCTCTGGACTTCATGTTGAAGTTGAGCTGCTAGCTTCTTAAGCTGGGGGCTAAGTACCAACCATGCGAATTCGTGGATAATGCATTGGGAAGTTCAAGCATAGTTTTTACTTTGGTTCAAGCTTGTGTAAAAATGAAACCACCTACCTCAAGCACAGTTTCCTCTGGTTCAAGCTTGTGTAAAAATGAAACCAGGTCCAAGCATAGTTTTGTTTAGTTTTTAAGCTTGTGTAAAAATAAAATCTATCCCAAGCATGGTTTTGTTTTGTTTTAAAGCTTGTGTAAAAATGAAAACAATCTCGAGCTTAGTCTTTGTTCATTCTCATGCTCGTAAATACATGCGAATAAGTTACCGATCTTAGTATTTGTTCTTTCTCATGCTCGTAAATCAATGAGAATGTAATCGAGTATACTTGTATCACTTTTTCATACTCATAAAGGTTATACGAAAAAGGAACCCACTAGAGTTCCCTTTAAGCTCTTTTCAGACTCTCTAAACATGAAAAGATTGCCAAGCGACCTTGTTTTGTTCACGCTCGTAAAAGTATTTGAATAAAACATTCGATGGGCGATTTTTTATCAATTTTTCGGTCCTGTCGAACTATTTTATGAAAAAATAACTGAGAGAGTTCTCTTTAAGTGTTTTTCAGAATCTATAAACATGAAAAACCCCTGAGTTTTCTTTCTTTGGACTCATAAAAAAAACATCTAAAGGCCCATAAGGGACTGAACCACTCCTTCCTAGGGTTCGTTAAACATACTCCAAGGGACTTGTCTGAAGGATGAGCTTACATTTCAATCATATGTTATCCTCCTCAAGCTTGTGTAAAAATAAAGAGGTACTCTCCAGAAATGGCGGGGGAAAAATTGGGAAAGAAATATGTCTAAACTTGTATTCCATGGAAGAGTCGCTTTTGAACATGACACCCTTTCACTTGCCTTGTGTCTAGGTTGGAAAATCCACTTGTCTCTTGATCATACTCCTTTATAAGATTACAAATTGGTCTGTGATCCCTGTTGTTAAGTCAATATTTTCCAAGACAGTTGTCATGTCGTCAATATGTTCAAAAATATGTCCAACCCGAAAAGCCTTCTATTGCGTCGACCATTTATGCAGTCCTTAAGCCTTCTATTGCATCAACCATCCCTGAGTCAATCCTAATTCACTTGTTACTCTGATCTACATCAAATCTTGTTACCCGTTTCGTGTCATTGATGGGGGATACATTAAGACCCTCCTGTGATGAGTCTTTTCCTGTCGACTTCAACTCATTATCCAGGAATTAGACTTAGAAACCAATTGGTACCTTGGAACTTGCATGCCTTAATGGCAGGTTTCCTCGCTTTTGACAATGGGTTTTCATTATTGACCCCTGATCGAGAGATTGCGTCGAGTGTTCGACTTCAGCTCATTAATTCACATTCGTTGGATTGTACTAGAGTACCTTGGGAGTCATTGACATTAATGGTGATTTCCCTCGCACTTGTTAATGGTTCTCATCATTGACCGGTAATCAAGCATTTTCTACCATGTTCAACTTCAACACATGTATTCGCATGGTTAGATTCGTACATAGAGTGGTGGACATAAAGACCCTGGATATTTTCTGACAGATCTAGGTTGCGTTGGAGTATATTTAGTGTACTGTTACATAGATCCACATTGTATGTCTGGTGGCTATGTTCAAATTTGAGTCCTTAACACATAGATCCACAATGTATTTTTGGTGGCTATGTTCAGATTTGAGTCATATCGACATGGATCCATAGTGTATGTTTGGTGGCCATGACCTGTCTTACTTGACATGGATCTTCTCATGTAGACATTTATGCTCTAAGTCATTTGTATTTTGAGTATGGGAATGCCTACCTCAGTGATGATGTATTATTGTACTGTATTTCCTTGTTTGTTGGCAGGTTTCCGACCAACTGTTCCTTGTTCCCTACACACACTCGACAAAGTATTTCAGCTATCACTCTGTTCTAACTTCATACTTTGGGGGGCTCTCTGTTACACATTATTTTCATCATCCCTATGACCGTTAATGATGTAAACCTATCTGTTTCCTTTAGAGGGGTCAGTGGCCTGAGTTCCTGAAGAAAGAAGAGAGAAGAACTTTTCCTAAGAAAAGAAGTTGCATTCTCCTTTGTAAAAACCCTATTAAAGAGGATGTTGTTGCTATATAGGCAGGGTGCAAGAATGCCTGATTCTCGCAGGATTCACCATAGCTGGGTTGTGAGAGGTTCGCAGGTTTCTCTATAAGTAGGGTGCGAGAATGCTCATACATGGGAAAAACGAGCATCTTCTCGATGCTTCTAGAAGGAGAAACTTCCATATTGAGGTGGCATTCGAATGGTTTGGATCTTACTCGCTTTCATGATTTGGTGGGAACATCCTAACCTCCTCACCTTATCCTCTTCAGATTATAAAAGGAGAGGAGCTCTCATGGAGAAAGTTGGCTTGGATGAGATTAGCTTTTGGGATTAGCTTGGATTGGGTTGAGCTTTGGAGATTTTTGTCTTGGCTAGATGAGACATTTTGTCAAGATAGATTGTGAATATTATCAAATCTATGCTCTCAAAATTCTTGGAGTGGAAGTGTGTGGGGAACGAAGGATAGTGGGAAGGGACCTTACGACATCAAGGCCACGGTTGTAATCTCTCTTTCATATTTAATATGATACAGTAATATAATTATTTCCTATAAAGCTTGTTGTGTTTTATTGTATGATTCCTTGATCACATACATAGGTTTATATTGAGTTTATTCTATTACTATCACTTTGGTTGGTTGCATTCTTTTGAAGGATCATCATTGTATGAGTTTTGGAACGGAGCTAGGATGGAAATGGTGAGATGAAGCGACGTTTAAATGGTATGTCACCTATCCCTCTTTAGTTAGTAAATTCAATATTTAGAACTTAAGGAAAGCGTCAGGTTCTGGTGTGTTTTGTTTTAGATCTAGGTGGATATAGGGAGATTAGTTAGTGTCCGCACCTACTGATTTATCCAATAATAGTGACACCTGGATAAATTGCATAAAACACACTAAATAAAATTGTGTATCATTTTCAGATCTTTATACATTACAGGTACAAAGTTATGATTACTTCAAGTTAGGGTGGTTGACTAATCCAAAACTAGGCATGTGAGACTAAAGAAAAGTTTGATGAAAATGCTAGTCTCTTGTTGTTGAAGATAAGGAAGGTTTGCGGGAATGTGATCATATACACCAGGTCTATTATAGAGCTACAAATCAGATTTGTATGATGAAATTGATGAGGGCTTTTGGTTGAGGTACATGTTGAGTACATGGTTGAGATAAGTAGTTGATTAGTTGGCACATACATTAGGTGTATAGTTGATGATGTTGGTGCATATTGATGAGTCATAGTTGATGAGTAGTTGACACATGATTGTTACATACTTGGTACATGGTTGGATGCACTTGTTAATGGTACAGGTTGATTACATGTTATTTGGTATAGGTTGGTGCATGGTTGATGCACTTGTTTATGGTACATGTTGATTACAGGTTGAGGTACAGGTTGATGCAAGGTTGATGCATGGTTCAAATTTATTGGTACAGGTTTACAATGGTATATCTCACAGTGACATGTTGATAGTGGTTCCATCATTCTGCTTCTACTTCAGGGTGACAGGACGGGGCAGTTGTAGCCACCTTCCGGTTGTAGCCGGAGAACATAGGGGGTTGTAGCCTCCTTCTGGTTGTAGCCAGAGAATTGGGGAGTTGGATCTTCCCTCGGGTTGTAGCCTGAGAAACTAGGGGGTTGGAGCCTCCTTCCAATTGAAGCTGGAAAACAAAGGAAGTTGGTGCTTCCAATGAATGTAATTCTTCAAGACATATAAGAAAAATCATTCTGTGGTTTTCTCCCGATTTGGGTTTCCACATAAAACACTGGTGTACTGTGTATGTGTATGTTTGTTCATTTTTTCATTGCTTATTTACTCTGTAGTTATTGGATGATAATGCTTCATTGATATAAAACTTGGATTATATGGTTAAAAATGATTAAATTGTTGTATTAAGGATTCACCCCCCCTCTCAGTAATCCAACAGTTTGAAGAGGAGAAAGCACAGATTCAAAAAGAAAAAGAATAGTTACTCGCAGAGCAACTCGAAGTGAAAGAAGCAGTCAACAGAGCACTCCACTCTATGATAGGCTTAGATCCAAAGGAAAAATACTAAGTCGATCATCAAGTACAACAGCTCGTGGAAGCTATCCAACAACTACAACAAATAATAGCATACTTAGAGCTCTGCGTAGTGCCCGACACCCCGCAGGATGTGAGAGATCAAAGAGATGCAATTGCTCGAAGCACAGTTGAAAGAATAAAGTCCCTTGCCATGGAATGTAAGAAACTAAGTGATCGCAGTGCCCAGACTTATGAGAGACTCACTAAGCATCTGAAATTAAAGGCACCGGAGTCACAACTCCAGAGGCGAAGAAACAAGCATAAACAATACAGGTGCAGTTGAAGCCCCTGTCAGCTGTTTAAAGGATGAAACAATCCCAAGAGCAGCGCACTGCTCAACATTAGGTCCACACCATTCAGAGAAGAGTCATGGAAGTGACTTAGAGGCTCCAACCTATGTAGGATGAGGCTTTCCAAATATTCGCAGAGATCGAAGGTCGAGGAGCATAACTAGAGCAAGTCGTCACTGCAGCTGAACAATGCCTGGAGGGACCTATCAACAAAGAAGTCATCCAAGAGTTCACTGAACAAGAGGTCGTGGCACATAAACAAGTCGAAGAGGCTCGAGCCAAGCTTGAGGCTTTTGAAGAATAACTACCCAGATCAGAGTGACTCAGGATGAGTCACAGGTGAGTGTTGGGGGCATGTTGGCCCTTGAACAAGTTTTGAGGATTATTGGTCATGTTTGACCTAGTTTTGGGACATCGACAAGCTGTCGAAGGCAGAGTTCAAGACGAAGTGGAGATCATGGGATCTTGACCCTTTTTTAGGGATTTTTGGGTTTTGGGTTTATGTAACGGGTATGGGAATGTTGGTCCATGGGTTTACCCATGTTTAGGTCCAGTTTGTAATGTATAAATAAGTAGCTAAGAGATGTAAGAAGAGGTTGGTGTGCTAAGTGATAAGTGTTAATTGCTAAGTTTAAGGGGTAACTATAATGGCTTTGTGCATACTGCGTGAGACTTGCAGAGCTAAGTGAAAGTGATCATAAGAGACTGTATGTAGGCTTTGTGTTGTAACCTATCTTGGAGAAGAAGGATCTAGAGAAGAGGGCGCATATCTCCTATGTTCTGGGAAGTTGATCTTGAGGCTCTGTGCATGTAAAAGATTGAAATAAGCTAATAAAGAAGACAGAGAGTTGGTGGATGTAGCCCTAGGGTCAGGGTGAGCCACGCATATCCTGTGTTGTGAATTCTTTGTGCTTTATGATTGCTCTTCTTTTTATGTGACTCAATGCTTAGTGAATTGATGTATGTTAGATGAATCTTATATGACAGCTTAGTGCTAAATAATGTGAGTGAATTCTAGATATGATTTATGTTAGTATGCTTAGTGCTTGGAGTTGTTGAATCTATGTGAATACTATGCCGATCTGTTATTAGGGTTTAGCTGTGCTGTAAAATAAGACTGGATATTAATGAACTATAACTGCTAAGTGCTTGTTAAGGTGTTGTAATCACAGATCTGTGTCCTAGCTAAGGTTGCAAACACAGGAGTCCTGCAACCACCCCTTCCTTTATCTCGGGTGAGACTTCATCTGCTTCGCAGGTGTTTTCGAAAGGGCCAATAGTTAGGGTTTTGTTGGTGCATTGTTGTAGCGTTGAACCCCTGGTCTACCCCTGTGCCAAAATGCAAGCAATCCTAACTTAAATCCACAGTTCTTTCTGAACTTCATGCCTCACCCACATCCAAAAATTCATGGTTTAAAAAAACCTATGAACGGGTCAAACGTTCTTTCTTCTGGGAGGGTACGAATCATGTCGTCTACACCTTTGTGGCTGAATGTGAGGTATGTCAATGAAACAAGGGAGAATATGTCAAAGATCCAGGCACACTACAACCACTTTCGATTCCCCTACTATTTAGCGATATATTTCTATGGATTTCATTGTGGGCTTACCTAAATCAGGCAATAATTCATTCAACATGGTGGTCATAAATCATCTCTCCAAATATGCTCATTTTTGTGCTCTTCAAAACCCATTCACAACCGCCACAGTGGCTCAAATATTCATGGATAATATCTTCAAGCTTCATGGCATGCCTAATTCTATTGTCTCTGACAGAGACCCCACTTTCACCAACAATTTTTGGCAAGCATTTTTCAAGCTATAGGGCACCCAATTTCATCTCAGCACCGCCTTTCACCCCCAGATGTATGGCCAGACTGAAGTTTTCAACAAGTGTTTGGAAACATATTTGAGGTGTTTTTCATCTGAGTGAGAAAATCGGTGGGCTCAATGGTTACCCCTAGCTAAATAGTGGTACAACACATGTTACCATACAACTACTCACATGACTCCTTTTGAAGTAGTTTATGGCCAAAATCCCCCATCAGTTATCTCCTATATGCCAGGGGTCTCAAAGGTTCAAGAGGTTGAAAAATATATTACATTCCGTGAGGCTATTCTTCGTGCCCTCAAAGACAATTTGGTCATGGCTCAGAATTGCATGAAGTAACAAGCAGATCAAGTTCATTTCAAACACCATTTTGTTGAAGGGGACCAAATATTTCTTCGACTACAACCTTATAAGCATACTTCACTCAAACCTCAACACTGTCAGAAACTTGCACCCAAATTTTATGGTCCTTATACAATGCTCAAACATGTGGGATCAGTAGCCTATCAGTTACCTCTACCCAGTCAGTCGAAGCTCCATCCTATTTTTCATGTTTCCTTCTTAAAGAAGGTGATTGGAACTAAGTGCCAAACTCAAACTAGTCTCCCCGAGTTAGATGAAGAAGGTTCCATATGGTTGCAGCCACAAGAAGTCTTGGCCCAGAGAGAGCGTCGTCTCCATCAGCGCACCATCTAGGAAGTGTTAGTCCAATGGAAATATACACCTCCAGAATATGCCACCTGGGAGTCGGTCACCATTCTACAACAATTCCCTCATCTAAAGCCTAGAGGACAAGGTTTTTCTTCAAGGGGGAGGACATGTTAGGGACCTAACCTCCCTAACCCCTCACGTAGGTAGAATAATATAATTTCCTGTAATAAAGGCCAATATTAATAAGGCCTGTAAATAAGGAAGAATACATCAAATGTAAGAAGACCTAATAGAATATTCCACTTCTAGAAGGATCTTCCTATAGATTGTTCTTTTGGATAGATAGATTTAGTATAAATAGAATTAGAGGGTATGAGAAGTATTTTCTTGGATATTATTTTAGTAGAGCTTTGCTTTGCTGGATGTTTCCCCCTCGAAGAGGCAAGTGAACATTTCTATCAATAATCAAAGTTCTCATTCTGGTGTTATTCTGGTATTATTATGGTATTGTTCTGATTATAGCATTGTTTCTCTGCCATTTCTAGCTAAAATATTTTTGTTTTGCATACTATTTGTATTTATATTTGGAATACTACATTGGCCTATTCATTTACACCTTTTCCAAAAAAATTTGCTGAGATTCCTCTTTAATTTTTTTTTTTGCATGGTGTACTCTTCGTGCTACATATGCAATGTGCATACATACGCTAGCTACATGCCCAACAACCCGCATATACTAAAAAAAAATGCAAAAATTAAAATGTTATGCGCTTTCGGGTGGAGTTTACGAGCTATGTCAGGTGTCCAAACCATCTTACTTCCTTTACCCCTTTTGAAATCAAATTAACCATCTTGTCTCCATATGAAAGGGGCCCTAGGGGGGTCATTTGTATATATGAAAGAGGAGGAAAGATAACTCTGCCAAATTTTCTCCCTTGTATTCCAAGCCTTTTGAATCCTGCTCTAAGTTTCATCCTCAACATTCTCTTCCAGTCATCCTCCCTTATACAATCCATCTTTTTACCCTATATTGGCATGTTGGTTGTGAGGATAGAATATTGGGAATAGTGCACTTGGAGTCAAAGTAGAGGAACCAACGTGAGGTCCGTGGAGCGGCATTGATAAGATTCAAGTTGTAACTTCTAATATTGTTATCAATAAAAGGGAAACTTCTTGTCCCAGATCCTTATGTCTTTATGTTTGTGTTTATGAATGTTTTCATGAATAACAAACCCTTTAGATGATTTTGTTAGCTATACATATGTTGTCATAGTTTTTTCTATGAATTTGATTCATGCCAGGTTTGGGAGGAGGCCTGCGATCTTGGAATGGAAAACAACAAGAAGGGATCTTAAAAAAATGGACGGAATTAAGGTACACATTTCGATCTTTTCTCCTTTTCCTTAACTATCATTAGGTTTTTGTTGGATTTGGGGTAGAATAGAAGCATTTCTATATTTTAAGGTGTCAAGGCTCTGACTAGTTGCTAGACCTAGATTAGGGGGATTTTTCCCCGTAGAAGAATTGGCAACTCCACTGGGGAGTCTCTCTAGGGTCTTGTTAGGGTATTTTTTGGGTTTGATTTCCTGTTATGTTTTGCACTTTATGAGTCTGTAAGAGTCTTTGGCCACCTTCTAGGTGTTTCCAGTTTCCTTGATCTGGATGATCACTCTGAAATTCATCTCTTTTTTGTGTTGGTTCACCAGTATATGTGACCTATTCTATACCAAACACGTGTACATATGTGCCATGAGTTATCCCAACATGCATACATCTGCAGTATGTCTATGTACAACACACGTACCTATGATTTTGAAGAGTTTTTCAAAAAAAATTCTTTTGCTTCTAGGAAGATTTTGGTCTCTCGGGTCATCCTAAGTACCGGAGGCCTTTGTTAACTACTGTGGAGAGAGTTTTTAGTCTCAAATTCTCTACGAAGATGTAAATAAATCTATTTTGTTTATTTTTCTCTATCTCTTTGTTGATTTTTGTCAAGTTTGAAGGTTTGTTTTTTAAGCTTTAGGTTCTCCTTTGGATTCTGGTGAATCCCTACTTTTTGGCGGTGGTTTAGGCCTGAGTTATTCTCTCGTTTGTCATACTTATTTATTGTTATTCTTGGAAAAGAAGAAATATAGTTGTTTTTTATTGTCATTTCATAAGCGTATAAAAATCTAACAAATTGTTTGTAGTTTCTTAACTACATTCACGTGTTGCTTTGCATGTGTGTTTGGTTATAGTAGCTTAGGTTTCTTTTTATAAAAGAAAAGAGTTCTCTACCCAAAGTTCCTTATTATATTATTCCTTGAAAGTTTAAGTAGTTGCATTGCATTTAGAATGAAAAACCATTCTAGGATAGATTGCATAGTAGGATCTTGGTCTTCATTTTGAAAAGTTTGCACCTTGAAAGTTGAAAGAACCAAATTTTCACTTGTATGACGTAATTTTCTTTTATTTACTTTTAAAGCACATTGTTCTAAAAACTCATTTTTTTAACTCTTCTCTTTCATCTCTCAAAGAACACCATGAGTTTCACTACCACACCCTTGAGTAATCAACCACTAAAATCAACCCTTAATGCTAAAAAAAATTAGACTCTTTTTTTATAGGGTACACCAATTAGACTAGGATTTAGGGCCTTGAATTAGGTGTGGAGAGGAAACTCTTCAAGGCCACTTAAATAAACTTAAGAGTCTAAGATAGGTATTTTAAAAGTCCAGTATCGTAAAATTTAGCCGAGACCCCCCTCTAGCACAAGGGCTAAACACGAGGTCACATGAGGAAAGGTAGAGGAGATAACCCCTCCAAATCCGGATGAAGCATAGTGGGGATCGTATATTGAGTATTATTATTGGTATTTTTGCTGACTACATTTGAATACAAATCTCCATGGACCTCGAATCTGTTCAGGATCCTCAGTTGTTTTCTAGACGATTTTCCTTTGGTACCCTTAAAAGGATTCAAACTTAGTTATCTTGATCATATGATCAACATGACTATCAAATGTACCCGCCTAGTGACTAACTGTGAGCTGGAAACCTAGTTTCCTTTTATAGGGACTCACACAGGTGACTGTAGGGGTATACCATGGTACCTAGGGAATATGTTGGATCACACTTTGTAGAGTATACTCAGAGGACATTTCTGTGTTTGAGTTACACTTGCACTAGTAAGTTGATCTAGTGTTGATTGGTGTAATTGTTCTTCATGTTGTTCTATTGATTGCTTGATTTACCTTTAGGGACTTTCTAGTGTGTTGTTTTTGCTTCTACCTAGCTTGACCTTAGAGTTTTAGTTGATCATTTCTCAAAGTGTCATATCAACAACTTCGTCATTCCTGTAGGCTCTAGGGCCTTCCGCTGATAAATTTGGAGCCATTGCTGCTACCGCTGAGGAGAAGGTTGGATCAAGAAGGTTCTTTTGAATCTTTTGGGCCACAAGAAATTGTACCCAAGCCTATTCCTAGAGAAGACATTCTTTCTCAAGAGGAGAATAGCATTTCATACCTCGAATCTGAAGGCTTCAGGCCCACAAACCCTTCGATCACTGATATTTCAATTGAAATCCTTGTTTAGGTAGTCCCTCCTAAGGTGACTTCTCCTGATCGTCGTCTCGTTAGGAAATTGACTATAGAAGTAAGTAATACTACTTCTACTGGGAGTCCTCATACTCCCATCCTAGTCATGGGTGGAGGGGGCATCGTACCTCCTCCCCCACCTTCACCTACAAGGAATACTTCTAGTCAGACATCTACCACTTTTGGAAGTGGCACAGTCAGTTCCACGACTTCAACTAATTTTCATACTTCTTCAGTACATAATATGTATGGCTCTTATTTCACATATGGAATGTCAGGTTTTGATTCAAGCTTGAGTTTAACTTACTCTACTTTATAGACCGTTGGTATGGGGTTAGGGAATTCTAATGCTCCCTTGCAAGAATCCCTCGAGGGAACTTCTGCCCTGTAAAATGCAGTTCCTTACGGTGGGGATCATATGCCTTCTCCATCCCCTTCACTTGAAAGTGATTTTAAGCAACCATATGGGTCTAGTGCCTATTCTAGTTTTCTTAGTGGAGGGAGTCAAGGGCCTCAATATTTTATGACTCTGGTTGGGTCTATGCCTTTCTCGTTATTTGGTGCTTTTGGCAATAATGCTTTCTCGTCATCCACATTTTTGTTAGGGGAAACCCATTTCTCAATAAACCTAACCTTATGCAAGGATTTGTTCCTTCACAGGGAGTGATGACAAGAGCCTTCTCCTATTAAGGTCTTGGAAATCCATAACATGTTTCTATACCTTTGCAAGGGATGTTGATTAGGGGAAACCCCTCCCATGCTTAGTGGAACCCCGAGAAAGGTTCAATTCCTATGCCAGGAGGATCGGTTGGGGGAAACCCCAACCAAGGTTTTGGAATACTATGTAGAGAGTGATCCCTAGCCAAGGTATGTCATTGAATTATTCTAATCCATCAATGATGTAGAATAGCGCACAAACCCCTTATACTAGCCAAGGAAACCCTAGTTTTTACCAAAACCCTATTCAGTATGCAAGAGTTTCCTAGCAACCTGGTGCCAACCAAAATCCAAGATATTCTTTTCCTTTAAATCTTCCGCAACCTAGGTTATCCTTTCTGGAAAATATTCACCTTCCAGAATTTTCAAGGTTGTTAAAAGATCCTATTTTTCATGATCCACGTTGGCCTCCTATGACAACTAAGTTTCCCTCAGACATACCTAAATTTGAAGGCAAGCCTGGCGAAGATCCGAGCAATCATGTTATAACCTTTAACTTGTGGTGCTCCTCCAACTCGTTGAATGATGAATCTATCAATTTGAAATTATTTCAATGCAATATCATAGGTGGTGTTAGGAATTAGTACATTGAGCTTGATGGCTCGAAGTATGCTTACTTTAACGATCTGGAAATGGTTTTCTTAAACCATTTTCAACTACCAGTGAGATACGACGTCAACATAGAGTTGTTGGCCAACTTCGAGCAGATGAAGGTTGTCCATATCTCCAATAATATCCGAGAATGAATCATCGAAAGAGATTTATCAATGTAAATGTCCTTCCTGCATTTTTTCTCGAGTGGTTCCTGAATTCTTTGGTGCCTTGTGTCTCCAAAGACGTCACAACTTCCATAGTATTTTCTGAGGAAGAGGATATTATGAGATATCAACAATTGGAATTGATGTATTCTCAATATGACATGCTATACATTATTCTTCCTGACACACCGTGGTCAACCTTCGACTTGAACAAATTGAAGTCTGGGCCTCATGCCGATGGTATAGTATTCTCAACACAAATCAAGCCCACAGATCAATTGTCCAACCAAATGAAACAATTATAGATATAATAGACTGTCAGATGTAGACAATGTGTAGACGATGAACCCCAAGGAAAAAAAATAGTCCAAGGGGAAAAGAAACAGTAAAGTCAAGAAGGGTAAGGGGGATAAAAATGTCGCTAACAATGCTGGTGAGGGAAAAAATGAGAAGAGAAAGGTTACGTTTTCGTGTAAGATTTGCACGAACAATCACCTAAATCACCAATTCCCTCATCTTGAGGAAGCCCATAATATTTTTGCACAACAACAACCTACTGTGTTAACTAACCCTTTCCCTCAAGGGAAAAATATGGCACAAGCTTCCTCATCCACAATAGCGATTGGGGGAAATCATGGTTCCTCCACACTTAATGATAATACTGGAGCCACAAATGTATACATGATGAGATCATATGCTCATCTTCATACCAGGGCTCATGATTACATAATGCCTGAATTTGCTGAGAATGGCAAAGAAGATTCCAACCCGTCTCCTCCTCTTCATATTGAGAAGAATTTGGGAGAAACAACGACTCACATCCCTAAAGGTGTGTTTAAGAAATATTATCATAATACAAATGCAAGGGATGCCCACAACTATTCTATAGTTTAAGATATTGCACAAACCCCTTGTGCAATGTCTGCTCTGGAAGTTCTCCAGAGTTTCCCCTCATAGAGAAAATAATTATTGTCTTCTTTAGGTGTTGTTGAGCCAACTAACTCGAGAGCTATCATTTTTTACTGAGTCCAATCACAAACCCCATATTCCTTACCACGTCTCCTTCCAGATAGTAGTGTTTTATGCCACAGAATCATTGACACAAAATATTTTCTGCACGATGGTAGATGAGGGTGCGTCAACTTGCATCATGTCATTGGTGTGTTAGAAATCTATTGGTTAACCCTAGTTGTCTCTGTCTCCTACGTTGTTAACTGCATTTGACAACCTTTCTTTTTTACCGCATAGCATAATCCCCTCCATCCCAATGTAGTTGGAGGGAAAAACTGTGTGTCAAGGTCGAAGTAGTCGACGCGCCTCTCGACTACAACCTTTTGTTGGGACGAAGTTGGACTTACGCAATGAAAGTGGTTGTATCCTCTATTTTTCATGTACTTTGTTTTCGTCATGAAGGAAGGATAGTAATGATTGACCAGTTATCCTTCTCTCCTCCTGAACCTTCATTGAGGGCATCCACGGTCTCGATGATTGATAACCCACAAAAGGTACCATCAACTTAGGTCCTGGACTTTTTCCATATTTGATGGAAAATTTTAATTTTCTGCCACCTTCGAATGATGTCAAGTTTATTTCGTCTGTACCTGATCAGCCTAAGGTTGCGATATTTCAAGTAGCTTCTTTTTGAACGACTTATTTTAATGATCCGTGGACTTTACCTTCCCCATCAGCTTCGATGGAATGGGTAGGAAATCTTGGCATGGCTATGCCCCTATCCATAGCTGAGGTTTCATATAATATTGTTCAACAAACCTCAACCAACTTTGATCCAGATCCCCCTCAAAAGCTAGATCCTTTTATAGATCTTATTTGGGCTCAAGAGTCTCTTAATTCTCACGATCCTTTGGAATTGGTCTTTCCCTCAAATGAGGTGATTCTAGAGGCAATGAGGGGTCTGGATAGACCTTGGTATGATCTTCATCATTGGTCATACTTTTTACCCAAGATTAGGAGAGTGGAAGCGGGAGATTTCACCACGACCATGAATGGAGATGTTACTTGTCCTGTTAATCCTTTGGCCACACAAAAAATCTATGTTGAGGGAAACATGGCGAGTATAGCTTAAAATTTTCCAATTGACATATCCAAAACCCCTGTCATCATTGAAAATGTCTTCATTGGAGTGAATTGTTCCCTCGAGGAGATTCAAGTGTACACAAAATTATTTAAAGAGTTTCATGACAATTTTCCCCGGTATTATGAGGAAATTCTAGGAATTTACCCTTGTATAGGAAAACACAAGATTAGGACTTATCCCTAAGCTAATCCAGTTTGGCAGAAGCTTTTCCTAGTCAACCTTCTCAAGGAAACGACTATCAAGGCTGAGGTAGAGAAATTGATTAAGGTTGGTTTCATCTACCCAGTTCAATTGACAGAATGGGTGTCAAACCTTATTCCTCCCAAAAAAGAACAAGGCATCATTCATGTGTGCATGGAATTTCGTGATCTGAATAAATATTTCCTGAAAGATAAATTTCCTACCCCATTCATTGATCAGATTATTGATGAATGTGCGGGCTGTGAAGTTTTTTTTTTTATGGACGATTTCTTAGGGTACAATCAGATTCAAATCAAGCCCGAGGATCAACATAAGACTACTTTCATATGTCCTTGGGGTACATTTTCATATAGGAAAATGTATTTTGGCCTAACAAATGCTAGAGCTACTTTTCAGCGAGCCATGTCGTTGTTAGAAAAATAGGACCGCGGAGCAATAAAATAAAACAAATGCAGAAACAAAACATAGAAGACACACAATACAAGAGAGACACAGATTTACATGGTTCACCCAGTGTGGGCTACGTCCACCAGAGAAATTTCCAGGTCCTTCCTTTATTATTAT
>ML778047.1:149066-168667 GCA_009831015.1 Picea engelmannii
TCTCTCTCTCTCTCCAAAACACGTACATCCTGATTCATGGCAATTTTTGGGTGTTAGTGCCTTGATTTTTCTAGTTTTTAAGAGAACGTCCTATTTTGAAAATATTCGTGGACGTACGCATGCTGAGTTTATCTTAACCTACGTACATCCATGTGCTAAGCGTGGAAAATTCATGTACACACACAGTGGTGCTGAAGTTTAGGGAGCGTGGCCTCCATTTTTCTCCAAAAACCATGAAAATTGAATGAAATTGCAAGAGAAAGGGAAGAGTACTTACTTGGTTTAAGAATGAGTCGATTTCGTCCACCATAGCTCTCTGAATGTGCAATTGAAGGAAGAGGGTTTTCTCTATTTTTGGGTTTTTTCAAACAAGAATGGTGAAAATGACCTCTTTCACCTCTATTTATAGGTTTTTTGACCCTGTGGTGACCTAGTTTTGATCATTTTTCATCCCTATGGTTTGTTAGATGGATGTTTTGATTCTTTTTTGAGACTGTTTGGTCATCTACAAGTCTTATGTACTTCAAATTCGATATTTTTAATGCATGGGTACTGCTTATACCATCTTGTGATGGAGTTATGTTTTATCCATTTTCATATACAGTAGGCCTTCACCGCCTTACATCTTGCATTTTATTGATGATTTCCACTTTTCCATAGGGTCTATCCCAGTGAAGTGTGACACAGAACCTGCTATGCTTCTTTGGAAGTGTCGTAATTAGGTGGTAGATCCTTCCTCTCCATGGTTTCCCTAGATAGATCCTTGTCTTACATTATGTAATCCATGCCATGAGTCTTTTGTAGGCTTGGAGTCCCTTTAGTCCCACCATGAATTTGTGTTGAAGTCTCATCCTTCTTCTTCATATTTTCTGGCCTATACCCGAGGGACTCCCCAAGAGCATGGTTTGTTGTCTTTCAATTTCACTTAAACTATGAGAGTGACATATAACGAGAAATTATTTATCCTTTTTGGACTCATTTAGATTACTTAAGAAAAGGATCCCCCTCCGGAGTCTTCCTTAATCCCTTTTTAGATTCTCTAAAATTGAAAATATTGTCGAGTGATCTTGTTTCCCTCCATGCTCGTCAAAGTGAAATTTGAAGGCACATCTGTCCGATGATAGTTTACCCCTTTTTCTGGATGGATAATTGTACGAAAAAAGGTACGCCCTAGGAGCTACGGTTCTCTAGGAGAGTATTCTCAAGTGTAAGTTTAACCCTTTTTCGGGCCCAAGGGACTAAATTTGTGAAAAAAGGCCATTCTCCCTAGTATTGGTTTATCACTTTTTCGGATCTTGGAGATTATTTACGAAAAAAAAACCCCTTGGAGTCTTGTTTAATCCCTTTTCAGACTCCATAAATAATCATATATCGTCGAGTGACCTTGTTTCTTTCACACTCGTTCGTTGGTCCAGAAGGAACATATGTTTGTCATAATTTTATCCCTTTTTTCGACCAATAGATTACCTAGGAAAAAGGTATGCCTCGGGAGACATGTGTCACTGGGAGAGTTCTCCTAAGTTATGTTTTATACTTTTTCAGGATTAGGGGACTAAATTACAAAAAAAGATGAGTGAGTCCATAGTTAAGCTTTTTTCAGACTCCTTAAAATTGAAAAGATAGCCGAGTGATCTTGTCTCTGTCACACTCATTAAAATGGTTTTGAAGAGACATCCTTTCGGTAAAAGTTTAACCCTTTTCCGGACCGACTGGAATATGTACGAAAAAGGAATACTCTGTGCCTAGTGACCAGAAGAGTTCTCCTCGGTATGATTTTATTCCTTTTCGGTCCCTGGAGACTAAACTTATGAAAAATATCACTCTGGAGTCTTCTTTTACTATTTTTCTAGAATCTCTAAAAGTGAAAAAAATGTCGATCTTACCTTCTCTAGGCTCGTAAAACTATACATTGAAGGAGGCTCATTGTGTCAATCTGCAAACCACATTGCATGTCTCACTCTTGCATCTTTGGCCTAATGTCGACTCCATTCTCCTGTTACTAAAATTTTAGAACATTCTGTAGGTGCAAGCCTTGCAACATTTTTTCCTTTGTGTTCTGACACCCTGACCCATGTAGGAATTTTCGTCAGTGTCCTTATCCTGCATAGGTCTCCTTATACTGAGCATCAATATGTTCCATGCGCTTGGAACTAGTTTTCTTTCTTGTGACACTCGTTCCTCCTTTGTAATGTAATGTTCTTTTATTGTTTTTCAAGCTCATTAAAAATATGAAAAAGACAAAAAAAACAAATATCCCAAAAAGAGGGTGTTAGCACTTATTATTGCAAGGGGATGTTTTTCCTTTGAAGTTGGCCATTGGGTAAACAAATTTGAGAAAATGGGTTTAAAAACCCACCATATGCATTTTTATCCAAAGTCAGGGCACAATTATGCAAAGGCGTGCACATACCTGGTTGGCGAAAAGCCATCAATCACAGGCTCAGTCTCAGCCGTCAGATCCATCAGATAAATTAGATCGTCGGCCATCAGGATTATATAGTTGCGCAAATTTTATCATCAGACCAAGGAATGAAATCGTGAGATCTGGGCCGTTCATTTCAGAGGGACATGTGGCGCATGATCAACATAGCTGCGAGTGCGCGAATATGGAGGTCGAGAGTCGATCACATCAGAGACTCCCAAAATGTGAAATCATGAAAAGATCGCAGCCGTTGATCAAGGGAGAGATCTGGACCATCGGGTCATATTTTCGCGATTTCGTGAGTCAGGAAAGTAGGAGGGCAAGTCCTAAAAACTCATGACATGCGAAATCGTGAAATAATCAGGGTCGTCCATTCCAGGGGATGCGTGGCACAAGATCTGGGCCAAAGAAAAGTCTTCCCAGGAGTGTCAATGGTATGTGGTCCCACAATGACAAATTGATTTGGGTCATCTAAAGCAGAGGGGCACGTGGCAGTAGATAATGCGAAATTGTGATTTCACATATCAGAGGTTCGAGCATGGAGCACAGCGCAAACTGTCGACATGAGAAATCGTGAAGCACTGAAAATTTGGGCCCATGGTCATAGCCCGTGGCCCTATGGTGTGCGGGTTCGGGAAGAAGATTAGCAACTGTTGCGTAGAGCTGGTGACATGGAGTCTCCGGGGAAGCAATCTTGGCCATCAATGTTAAAGCATATCCGACCGTTGATCTGGATATGACCATTTCACGATTTCATGCATTGCGATGTTGTGAATCAAGGGGAGTGAGAACTCCCAATATGAAAAGTCTTGAAATGTTATAGGGGATAAGCGCAGGGTCATGGCCTGAGGTCATGTGGAATGATGGAAATGAGTTGCGCCAAAGGGTCGAAAGTGCATGTATTGATTGCAGAAGAAGAGCAGCAGGGCTCGAAGCGCTAAGATTGATTTGAATAAGTCAAGGCACCGCCTGGGGAATTCATGGATGTCAGAACTCATCCCAATCCCAATGAAGGAAGTTAATGGAAATAGGGGGTGGTGTTTGAAGCCTCATTTCACCCCATTAATGGAAAGAAAGAAAGGATGGTCGTGACAACTAGCTGACAACCCAAAGCTCCTCTATAAATTGGTTTTCTTTCAAAGTGCATACTATTTTTATTTCACGTTTGATAGAGGAAAACATGTGCAGTCTGACAGGAGAAGGAGGAAACACAGAGCTTTGAATGCAGTGGTCTGATCATATCCCTGAGGGCCATGAGAAGTTCCGAGTATTTAAAATCAATTTTGATATTTTGTAAGCGTCGTCGATGGTTGAGCTAGGATCTCGTATTGTAAAGTTTTGAGGAAGCACTGGTTCCTCTGGTTATGCATATGTATTTGAGAATTCTTGTTTAATGAAAGTCAGCTTCTTTCTGTATCTCTGTAAACAACTATGTTAAAACACTCGGAATTGGAGGATCCAGTCGAGGGTAGTTATGTTGTTGTTATGTAGGTTTGATCACTACAATATTTTCACCAGTTTTAATCCGTTTCCTGTGTTATCTTTTCCCTCTTACAATTACATTTTCCTGCCAAGTCTTCCCTCTGCTCATTTTAAACTCAACTTCCTGACTGGAGTTAGATCAAGACCTCACTTGCTTACGTTTTTCCTGGTCCGAGATTTTGAGTTAAAGCGATATTCTCTTGGGTCTATGCCCATTCGAACACCCTTATTCATTCATTGTGACATATAAAATTGATGGGTATCGGGCTTACCTTTGCCGCAATCTAGAGGTGACTTATGGTGCTAACATTTCTGGTGTCGTTACCACAGACGAAATTGAAGATTTTCCCTGGGATTGAACGACAAAGCTTACTAGTTCTGAAGGTGCATCATAACTTAGTACTTCAAAGATTGCAACTGTGCACCTGGCGATTCCACTGTTTCCACTCCATTTTTTCAGTGTGACTACTTCTAGCACACCTGAAAGCTGACCCAGAGGAGCTTTCTCGAGAAGGTTTTTAGCAGCTTCCTTCTCTTCTTGATAAGTTCTTTGGGGAACAACAATGATAAGATATGTCCTTTGATGGTGAACGAAGGACAGGCACACTCATTCTTCATATCATTCACCTGGTGACTCCATGGTTGAGGGATCATTTGGCAACTCCACTGGTTTGAAATGGACAAAATCCCAGCTCAAATGTTTGCTCCTTTTGATTTTTCTATTGTTCCTGGTTTTCCTAATGTTTCCCCTACTGTGGATGAATGGGGTGATTATTTTCCCATATTTAGAGAGCATGTGGAGGAGAACCCTGCTCAACATCTCTGTGAGTTTCATGAACTCATGCATCAATGGGATATACATCACAGGGATGTATTATTAAAAATGTTCATGTTCTCATTAGCAGGGGATTCTCATGAATGGTATCATTCTTTACCCCTTGCTAGCATCTCCTCCCTGAGAGATTTTCATGCAGCCTTTAGTAGGCACTGTCAAAGGCATTATTCCTTTGAGTTAATCTGTCATAATTGTTGTGAGGAATATGAAGGAAATAATCAAGATGTGGATTTGTCTTATGAAAGTTGCGAGGGTGAGGACCATGAAGAGGAGGATGTTCTGGGTGAGTTGATAGAGCTGGTAGAATATCTCTCTGTAGAGATAGAAGAGTTGAAGGAAGATCATGACTGCTGCCTTTTTGAAGAAAATACAAAGGATTTTCAGGTTTTTGAAGCTATTGTTCTTGGAGGCCCTACTGATGAGGGTAGTATTCAAGATTCCATGGTGGTAGAGACATTAGTTTCTTCCCCTCATAAGATTTTTGTCTCAGTTTTAAAGGAACGAGCCATTGTAGCTGTTGTTAAATATGTATTGTTGACACGACAGTTCATCAATGGGAAGATTAGTCGATGGATAGTCATTCTTCAGAAATTTGATTTGGACTTTGTTTCGGCGAAGTCTAAGAAGTCTTTGGTATTTTCCAAGTTAATTTTAGAACTTTTGATTGAGAGTGGAAATGATTTTCCCAAAGAATCATTGATCAATGAATATCTCTTCCTTATTTCATCTTCTGACCCGTGGTATGGAGATATACTTGTGTATCTTCAGACTCTGAAGTGTCCTTCCTCTACTTCTCGTGATGAGAATAAAAGAATATTCCATCAAGCACAAAATTATCTTATCATCGATGATAATTTATAGCGTCGAGGAGTTGAATTTGTTCTTCGTCGTTTTCTGACTCATGAAGAGGCAGAGCTTGTGTTAAATGACTGCTACACTAGAGCATGTCGCAGTGAATTTTCTGGGTTGGAAACAACCCAGAAAATACTTCGTGCATGATACTTTTGTTCCTCGTTAATCAAATATTGTATAGAGGTGGTTAAGAAGTATCACCCGTGTCACATCTTCTCTTGGAAGATGCGGGCACACCTTGCTCCTATGTTTCCTGTTATTGTTGTTGGTCCCTTCACTAAGTGGGGAATTGATATCACTACATGCCACCCGACTTTAGCTTGGGGACATCGTTATATAATTGTGGAAATATACTACTTTACTAAGTGGATCAAATCCATGCTAACATTTAGGAATGACAGTTAAATGACAAAAATTTTCCTTTTCAACCAAATTGTCGCTAGGTTCGGTTTGCCGAAAGATATTGTCACGGACCATGGCAGTCACTTTAAGAATAAGATGATTTTTTAGTTAACATCAAAGCTTATGTTTAAGAAAGAAAATTCGTCACTCTATTATCCACAAGTGAATGGTCAAGTGGAGGATGTCAATAAGTCTCTTAAAACTATTCTCCAACAGACAATCAATTCGTCCAAGTCGAATTGGCATTTGATGTTATATTCAACAGTTTGGGCATATATAACTTTCGTCAAGACTGATACAAGTTTCTCTCCTTTCCAACTTTTTTATGGGTTGGAGGCATTCTTTCCTATAGAGTGTCATATTCCTTCTCTGAAGTTGGCAGTGAAAATACTGAACAACACAACTATGCTTGAGGAACGTCTTATTTATCTCGAGCAGATCAATGAACAACGTCGAGATGCAGTGTTGGCTAACAAGGCTCATAAACAATGTGTCAAGTGTCAATATGATCAGTCGGTCCACCCTATATTTTTCTTCGAAGGTGATATTGTCTTGGTATATGATCAAGATAAATATCCTTTGGGTGAATGAAAGTTTAAACCCATGTGGTTCAGACTATTTATTATTAAGAAATTTTTGGAAAAAGGCACTTATGAATTGGTTGACTTTGAAGGTAATGATTTTCCTGAGCCCAGAAATGGACTCTACCCTAAAAAGTATTATGATTAGGTTGTTCACCAAGGTGTGGCTTATTATAAATAGTGTATATTTTTATTTATACATTTTAGTATCTTTTTTTTTATGGATGTGTAGTTTATTGTGTTTCTACATTGTGGTAGATGTCAAGTGAATCTGAGGTTTATCTTGGATTCACAGGCGGTGCTAGACGAAACACTTGTAGGCTTTCTTTCGTAGCTTGGGTGATCTTCACGCCCACTGGTCACTTGGTATCTTCTATAGATGCTTGTCTAGGATAAGCAACCAATAACGTTGCCGAGTACAATACTATAATAGAATTACTACGTGATGCATTTTCACATGGTATTTCTCGCCTATGGGTTCATCTAGATGCTCAATTGGTAGTGTCACAGTTAAATGGAGTGTACCGCATCCACGGTCCCACCATTCACCGATGATTCCTTAGGGTACATCTCTTAGAACTTTATTTTGATTATATTACATATATTCATGTTCCTTGGAGATCTAATCAATTAACTGATGCATTGATGAATCATGTTTTAGATTTAGATATTTCACACACATAAATATAAAAGCACACACATACATGCACATGTAAATATATTTGTACAAAATATATTTACCCCATAAGGAAAAAAGATATGTATATATATATATAACGTATCCAAAAAGTGATGTCACAGTACAAAATATGGACCATAGGTCTCAAAAGTGTCAATAATACATCGTTGGGCTTAAGCCCTTAATACATAAAGAGATACAAAAATGAGTGCTCTAGCATGCATGATGTCCAGTACTAGTCTAGGCTCTAGGCCCATTAGCCATGTTGTAATTTACTACAACGTTGGCGAGATGCTAGAATAATTGGACCCATGCCCTGGGCACTCCCATGACATGGGCTTACATAGAGGGTGGTAGATCCTCAATCTCTATCATCAATACAATTTGGGAGAGGGACGTCAAGTTCCTCTCTACCTACCTCAATACTCTCTTGGATTATGTTGATGATGGTCCTGCTACTGTTGTGGGTCCTATTGGCTCAGCCTGCTCTCATGGACGATGCCTAGTCCAGGGGAGGTCTGTTGGGGTCGCATTGGTCCCACTTCTGTACATAGCAGACTTTTTGAGTTAGTACTGTGACATTAATAAAAATATGTTTATATATATATATATATATATGTACGTACCTATCTTGCCGTGAGATGTGCCAAGGGGCATAGGCATCTCATGATATCTCAAGAAACTGATCCCTGCATAGGGATAATCCTCGATGGATGGGATCTATCATATCCACCAATCGAATAACCAGTCATCATATGACTCTCGAACTCCCTCTGCTCCCCGGAGGGGCATCAAAGAGGCCCATATACACAATGTCGAATAGGTGGATACGTGCCCTTGTACGCTTTCCTTCGGGCTTAGGCTCGACACTCTTTCAAAGAAGAATGCACAAAGCATTGTCCTGAACCAAAATTTCTTCTTCTTTCTCAGTTTACACTTTGTAGTTGTATTTTCATATAATTGAGCATCGTCATGCTCCAATCGAAGATCACCGGCTACAGGCACTACACTGCACAATTAATCTGAGCATGTGAAGCCTGATGTAGAGCACCAGATCTAGTAATCCACCCAATCAAGTACAACATCACTCTCAAGCCAAGGTTCTCTATCTTTTGAATGGGGACTTGAGATCCTATCTTCTCCGTGCTGGTCTCACAATACATATCAACATAATGGGCTATGTGATATGTCCCTGGAGGGAAGGTGGTCAAGTTTACTGACTCCCCCCTCATAGAGAGACCGATTAAGAAGTAAATGTCTTCAGTGGTGATTTTCAAAGATTGGCCTTCTAGCATAAAGGCCTCTGCATCAAGGTTACAATACTCAACAAGGTGCTTCAGTAGTCTTGGTTAGTCCCTCATGACCGGACAATGAAATTTTTTCCATAACCTGCATTGTTTTAGTGTGTCCAAAGCTGCAGGTTCCTCCTCAACCATTTGATCCATGTCCTCATGCTCTCTCTCTCTCTCTCCAACGCACTTAGATCCTGATTCATGGCAATTTTTGGGTGTTAGTGCCTTGATTTTTCTCTTTTTTAAGAGCATGTACACGCCCTATTTTGAAAATATTCGCGGATGTACGCATGCTGAGTTTATCTCAACCTGTGTACATCCACATGCTAAGCATGGAAAATTCATGTACACGCACAGTCATGCTAAAATTTTAGGGAGTGTGGACTCCATTTTTCTCCAAAAACCATGAAAATTGAATGAAATTGCAAGATAAAGGGAAGAGTACTTACTTGGTTTAATAATGAGTCGATTTCGTCCACCGTAGCTCTCCGAATGTGCAATTGAAGGAAGAGTGTTTTATATATTTTTGGGTTTTGTCAAATAACAATGGTGAAAATGACCTCCTTCACCTCTATTTATAGTTTTTTTGACCCTGTGGTGACCTAGTTTTGACCCTTTTTCATCCCTATGGTTTGTTAGATGGATGTTTTTATTTTTTTGGGGGATTTTTTGGTCGTCTACAAGTCTTATGTACTTCGGATTCGATATTTTTAATGCATGGGTACTTCTTATACCATCCTGTGATGAAGTTATGTTTTCTCCATTTGCATATAGAGTAGGCCTTCACCACCTTACATCTTGCATTTTATTAGCGATTTCCACTTTTCCATAGGGTCTATCCCATTGAAGTGTGACACAGAAACTGCTATGCTTCTTTGGAAGTGTCGTAATTAGGTGGTAGATCCTTCCTCTCCATGGTTTCCCTAGATAGATCCTTGTCTTGCATTATGTATCCCATGCCGCGATTCTTTTGTAGGCTTGGGAGTCCCTTTAGTCCCACCATGACTTTGTGTTGAAGCCTCATCCTTCTTCTTCATATTTTATGGCCTATACCCGAGGGACTCACCAAGAGCATGGTTTGTTGTCTTTCAAGCTCACTTAAATTATGAGAGCTACATATAACGAGAAATTATTTATCCTTTTCTACCTCATTGAGATTACTTAAGAAAAGGAGCCCCCCCAGAGTCTTCTTTAATCCCTTTTTAGACTCTCTAAAATTGAAAATATTGTCGAGCGATCTTGTTTCCCTTCACGCTCGTCAAAGTGAAATTTGAAGGAACATATTTCCGGTGATAGTTTACCCCTTTTTTAGTCCGGATGGATAATTTTATAAAAAAGATATGCCCTAGGAGCTACGGTTCTCTAGGAGAGTATTCTCAGGTGTAATTTTAACCCTTTTTTGGGCCTGAGGGACTAAATTTGTGAAAAAAGGCCATTCTCCCTAGTATTTGTTTATCACTTTTTTCGGATCTTGGAGATTATTTACGAAAAAGGAAACCCCTTGTGTTTAAGCCCTTTTCAGACTCCTTAAACAATAATAAGATATCGTCGAGTGACCTTGTTTCTTTCACACTCGTTCATTGGTCCCGAAGGAACATCTATTTGGCATAAGTTTAACCCTTTTTACTACCAATAGATTACCTAGGAAAAAGGTATGCCTCGGGAGACATGTGTCATCAAGAGAGTTCTCCTAAGTTACGTTTTATACTTTTTCAGGCTTAGGGGACTAAATTAAAAAAAAGGATGAGTGAGTCCATAGTTAAGCTTTTTTCAAACTCCTTAAAATTGAAAATATAGTTGAGTCATCTTGTCTTTGTCACACTCATTAAAATGGTTTTGAAGAGACGTCCTTTCGGTAAAAGTTTAACCCTTTTTTGGACCGACTGGACTATGTATGAAAAATGAATACTTTTTCCCTAGTGACCAGAAGAGTTCTCCTCGGTATGATTTTATTCCTTTTCGGTCCCTGGAGACTAAACGTATGAAAAATATCACTCTGGAGTCTTCTTTTATTATTTTTTTAGAATCTCTAAAAGTGAAAAAAATGTCGAGCTTACATTCTCTAGGCTCGTAAAACTTTACATTTAAGGAGGCTCATTGTGTCAATCTGCAAATCGCATTGCCTGTCTCACTCTTGTATCTTTGGCCTAATGTCGACTCCATTCTCCTATTACTAAAATTTTAGAGCATTCTGTAGGTGCAAGCCTTGCAACATTTTTCCCTTTGTGTCCTGACACCCTGACCCATGTAGGAATTTTCCTGAGTGTCCTTATCTTGCATAGGTCTCCTTATACTGAGCATCATTATGTTCCATGATCTTGGAACTAGTTTTCTTTCTTGTGACACTTGTTCCTCCTTTTTAATGTAATGTTCTTTTGTTCTTTTTCAAGCTCATTAAAATATGAAAAAGACAAAAGAAACAAATATCCCAAAGAGAGGGTGTTAGCACTTATTATTGCAAGGGGATGTTTTTCCTTTGAAGTTGGCCATTGGGTAACCAAATGCAAGAAAAGGGGTTTAAAAACCCACCATATGCATTTTTATCCAAATTCAGGGCGCAATTATGCAAAGGTGCGCACATACCTTGTCGACGAAAAGCCATCAAGCATAGGCTCAGTCTCAGCCGTTGGATCCATTAGATAAATTATATTAGTGGCCATCAGGATTATAAAGTTGCACAAATTTTAGCATCAGACCAAGGCCCAAAATCATGAGATCTGTGTCGTTCATTTCAGAGGGACATGTGGCACACGATCAACATAGTCATGATTTCGTGAATCCGGAGGTCGCGAGTCGATCACAACAGAGACTCCTGAAACGTGAAATCATGAAAAGATCACAGCCGTTGATCAAGGGAGAGATCTGGACCGTTGGGTCATATTTTCACGATTTCATGAGTCAGGAAAGTAGGAGGGCGAGTCCTGAAAACTTGCGACATGCAAAATCGTGAAATAATTAGGGTTGTCCATTCTAGGGGACGTGTGGCACAGGATCCGGGCCAAATAAAAGTCTTCCTAGGAGTGTTGATGGTATGTGATCCCACAATGACAATTTGATTTGGGCCATCTAAAGAAGAGGGGCACGTGGCGGTATATAATGTGAAATCATGATTTTACATATTGGAGGTTCGAACATGGAGCACAACGCAAACTGTCGACATGCGAAATCGCAAAGCACTCAAAGTTTGGGCCCATGGTCATAGCCTGTGGCCCTATGGTGTGCAGGTCCAGGAAGAATATTAGCACCTGTCACGTAGAGATGGTGACGTGGGGTCTTTAGGGAATCAATCTTGGTCATCAATTTTAGAGCATATCCGACCGTCGATCCGAATATGACCATTTCCTGATTTCGGGCATCGCGATGTTGTGAATCAAGGGGAGTGAGAACTCACGATATGAAAAGTCTTGAAATTTTATAGGGGATAAGCGCAGGGTCATGACTAGAGGTCATGTGGAATGATGGAAAGGAGCTACGCCAAAGGGACGAAAGCGCATGTATTGATTGCAGAAGAAGAGTAGCAGGGATCAAAGTGCTGAGATTGATTTGAAGAAGTCAGGGCACCGCCTGGGGAATTAATGGATGTCATAACTCATCCCAATCCCAATGAAAGAAGTTAATGGAAATAGGGGATGGTGGTTGAAGCCTCGTTTCACCCCATTAATGGAAAGCAAGAAAGGATGGTCGTGGTGGTTAGCTGACAGCCCAGAGCTCCTCTATAAATGGGTTTTCATGCAAAGTCCATACTATTTTAATTTCACCTCTGACAGAGGAAAAAATGTGCAGTCTGACAGGAGAAGGAGGAAATGCAAAGCTTTGAATGCATTGGTCCAATCGTATCCCTAAGGGCCATGAGCAATTCTGAGTATTTATACTCAATTTTGATATTTTGTAAGCGTCGTCGATGGTTGAGATAGGATCTCGTATTGTAAAGGTTTGAGGAAGCACTGATTCCTTTGTTTATGCATATGTATTTCAAAATTCTTGTTTAATGAAAGTCACCTTCTTTTTGTATCTCTGTAAACAACTGGGTTAAAACACTCAGAATTAGAGGATCCAATTGAGGGTAGTTATGTTGTTGTGATGTAGGTTTGATCACTGCAATATTTTCACCAGTTTTAATTTGTTTCCTGTGTTATATTTTCCCTCTTACTCTTACATTTTCTCACCACGTCTTCCCTTTTCTCATTTTAAACTCAACTTCCTGACTAGAGTTAGATCAAGACCTCACTTGCTTATGTTTTGCTTGGTCTGGGATTCTGAGTTAAAGTGATATTCTCTTGGGTCTGCACCCATTCTACCACCTTTATTCATTCATTGTGACATATAAAACTGATGGGTATTAGGCTTACCCCTACCGCAATCCAGAGATGACTTCTGGTGCTAAAATTTCTGGCACCGTTGCCGCAGACGAAATTGAAGATTTTCCATGGGATTGAACGAAAAATCTTACTAGTTCTGAAGGTGCATCAGAGTTTAGTACTTCAAAGATTGTAACTGTGCACCTATTGACTCCAATGTGGCGACTCCACTATTTCCACTCCATTGTTTCAGTGTGACTACTTCTAGCACATCTGAAAGATGACCTAGAGGATCTTTCTCGAGAAGGTTTTCAGCAGCTTCCTTCTCAGCTTGAGAATTTCTATGGGGAACAAAAATGATAAGATTTGGACTTTGATGGTGAACAAAGGCCAAACACACTCATTCTACATATTATTCACTTGGAGACTCCATGGTTGAGGGATCGTTTGGAAACTCCACTGGTTTGAAATGGAAAAAATCTTGGCTCGGAGGTTTTCTCCTTTTAATTTTTCTGTTGTTCCTGGTTTTCCTAATGTTGTCCCTACTGTGGATGAATGGGGTGATTATTTGCCCATATTTAGAGGGCATGTGGAGGAAAACCCTGCTCAACATCTCTGTGAGTTTCATGAACTCATGCATGAATGGGATATACATCATGAGGATGCATTATTAAAAATGTCCATGTTCTCATTAGTAGGGGATTCTCATGAATGGTATCATTCTTTACCCCCTTCTAACATCTCCTCCCTAAGAGAGTTTCATCCATGCTTCAGTAGGCACTGTCAAAGGAACTATTCCTCTGAGTTAATCTATCATAATTGTTGTGAGGAATATGAAGGCCATGATCAAGATGTGGCTTTGTATTATGAAAGCTATGAGGGTGAGGACCATGAAGAGGAGGATTCTTTGGGTGAGTTGAGAGAGGTGGTAGAATATCTCTCTACAGAGATATAAGAGTTGAAGGCAGATCATGACTGTTGCCTTTTTGAAGAAAATACAAAGTATTTTCCAGTTCTTGAAGCTATTGTTCTTGGCAGCCCTATTGATGAGGGTAGTATTCAAGATTCTATGGTGGTAGAGACATTAGTTTCTACCTCTCATAAGCTAGTTGTATTGGTTTTAAAGGAACGATCCATTGTGGAGGAGGATTTTTCTCTTTTTCTTCACGATATTTCCCATGGTGTGTTTACATTTGGGACTGAAAAGAAGGTTCGGGAGATCGTTCCACTTTGGACTATTGTCCCTATATTTGAGGATTATTCAAATGAAGAGAAACAAAGCCCCACATCATAGTTCACCGACTAGAGAAGTGACCAACCTGTATATGACAGTTACGAATCAAGTTTCGAGATGGATGTGCAGGATTTCCAGGAACAGAATGTTGGGCCTTATCCTATGTTCATTAAGCAATATTATCTTTAGGAAATCATCCCTCCTAGACTTGTCAAAGACACTAAGCAGCAAGATGAAGAGAATAGTTTTCCCACTGGTCTTGTTTATGATGATTATGAATCCAACCCTTGGGAGAGCCAAGAAGAAGAACCAGAAGAACCAGAGGAGCAACAGAAGGAGAAGTTTATCTCCTTTTCATAACCTGTTAATGAGTAGCCATCTCCTGAGATCAGTCAACTTGTATCGACTGATCACCCTCCTATACCTACCAGAGAGATTCAACCATGTGTGAGAAGTTGTGTAACATGGATGGTTGCCTGTTACAAATTTTCAGGAGTTCACCATTTAGCCTATGAGCGTGTGAAGGAGTACATGGATTTGTACTTCCTTCATGTTTTGAAGCCGCCCAACTTTATCCTGACCTCAACATTAGGAGGAAATATAAAGGATGTAACCATTCCACTGTTGCGGTTGCATCAACTTCTAGTGATCACCGACATAGTAAAGGATCTTCCATTTGGGAAGTTACTTGATTGGCTATGGTGGAAGTTTTTTTTCACCTAGCACTATGTAAAAGTTTATTAGTTTAGGACTGTACATAAATAAGCTCCTTCGAGCATGTGTGTTTATTTTTGTTTTTACTTTCGGCCTATATTTTCAGCAATGTGTTTTGAGCTTGACTCCATAGCCCAACAGAAGGCGACTGGAACTGCAAAATGAGATCTTAGAGCCTCGCAGGGAGGACTATATTCCCCCATGGAGCCTAATGTTAGCACTCATTCTTGCAAGGGGATGTTTTTCCTTTGAAATTGTCCATTGGGTAACCAAATTCGAGAAAAGGGGTTTAAAAACCCACCATTTGCATTTTTATCCAAAGTCGGGGTGTGATTATGCAAAGGCGCGCACATACCTGGTCAGCAAAAATCCATCAAGCACAGGCTCAATCTCAGCCATCGGATCCATCAGATAAATTTGATCGACGACCATCGGGCGATCAGGATTATAGACTTGCTCAAAGTTTAGCATCATACCAAGGCCCGAAATCATGAGATCTGGGTCGTTCATTTCAGAGGGACATGTGGTGCATGATCAACATAGTCATGATTTCGTGAATCGGGAGGTCGAGAGTCAATCACATTAGAGACTCCCAAAACAGGAAATCACGAAAAATATTGCAGTTGTTGATCAAGGGAGAGATTTGGACCATTGGGTCATCTTTTCACAATTTTGTGAGTCGGGAGAGTAGGAGGGTGAGTCCTGAAAACTCGTGACATGAGAAATCGCGAAATAATTAGGGCCGTCCATTCTAGGGGATGTGTGGCGTAGGATTTGGGCCAAAGAAAAATTTTCCCAAGAGTGTCGATGGTATGTGGTCCCACAATAACAATTTCATCTAGACCGTCTAAATAAGAGGGGCACGTGGCAGTAGATAATGCAAAATCATGATTTTGCATATCGGAGATTCGAGCATGGAGCACAACGCAAAATCCCGACATGCGAAATCGTGAAGCACTCAAATTTTGGGCCCATGGTCGTAGCCTGTGGCCCTATGGTGTGTGGGTCCGAGAAGAGGATTAGCACCTCTTGCGTAGAGCTGGTGATGTGGGGTCTTTGGGGAAGCAATCTTGGCTGTCAATTATAGAGCAGATCCGATTGTTGATCTGGATATTACCGTTTCACAATTTTGGGCATCGCGATGTTGTGAATCAAGGGGAGTGAGAACTCCCGATATGATAAGTCCTGAAATGTTATAGGGGATAAGTGGAGGGTCATGGACCGAGGTCATGTGGAATTATGGAAAGGAGTTGTGCCAAAGGGCTGAAAGCGCATGTATTGATTGCAGAAGAAGAGCAGCAGGGCTCAAAGCGTTGAGATTGATTTGAAGAAGTCAGGGCACCGCATGGGGCATTCATGGATGTCAGAACTCATCGTGATCCCAATGAATGAAGTTAATGGAAATAGGGGGTGATGGTTGAAGCCTCGTTTTACCCCATTAATGGAAAGGAAGAAAGGATGGTCGTGGCGGCTAGCTGACAGCCCAGAGCTCCTCTGTAAATGGGTTTTCTTGCAAAGTCCATACTGTTTTAATTTCACGTCTGACAAAGGAAAACATGTGCAGTCTGACAGGAGAATGAGGAAACACAAATATTTGAATGTAGTGATCCGATTGTATCCATGAGGGAAATGAGCAGTTCCGAGTATTTAAACTCAATTTTGATATTTTGTAAGCATCGTCGATGGTTGAGCTAGGCTCCCGTATTGTAAATTTTTGAGGAAGAACTAGTTCCTTTGGTTATGCATCTGTATTTGAGACTTCTTGTTTAATGAAATTCATCTTATTTCCATATATTTGTAAACAACTGTGTTAAAACACTCGAAATTGGAGGATCCAGTAAAGGGTAGTTATGTTGTTGTGATGTAGGTTTGATCACTGCAATATTTTCACCAATTTTAATCAGTTTCCTGTGTTATCTTTTCCCTCTTACACTAAGTAGCTTGGAATTGGAGGATCCAGTCGACTTGTTACAGTAGCATTGTGATGTAGGTTTGATTATCATGCTATTATAACTGTGTCATTTAGGCATATATTAGTGTCTGAAACTTCGGGTCCAAGAGGATCTTGTTCTTGAAGCTTTTCTTCCTTAGGTTGTTGGGAGACCAGATGTCCATACCAGACTCTTTCATTTTCTCACCAAGTCTTCCCTCTGCTCATTTTAAACTCAACTTCCTGACTGGAGTTAGATCAATATGGTAGACCTCACTTGCTTATGTTTTTCCTGGTCCGGGATTCTGAGTTAAAGCGATATTCTCTTGGGTCTGCGCCCATTTGACCACCTTTATTCATTCATTGTGACATATAAAATTGATGGGTATTAGGCTTACCTTTGTCGCAATCCAGAGGTGACTTCTGGTGCTAACAAAGGGTACAGAAAAATATTATCTTTTACTGGAAACAATCTAGTCACCCTTGCAAAGAGCACATCCTTTAGTCTGTTATGCAAAGCATTTGGATTTATTATGGCCTTAGGAAGTTATTCTCGTTACATAGAGTTGTGTCCTCCTCTATTTGGTTACTCTTCCAAACACATGGAGAGTTTGTGTTTCCTCCTGTGCCACAAGATTATGTAAATAACATGATTCCTAAGTATTTTCATATGTTGTGCTCTTGTCCAAGGGAAAGTCCTATAACTTGAGTCAACCTTTCTGCAATAAGTCTCTTAACCTTCATAAGTTGGCCATTTTGTGACTCTTGTCAAGTGTACATCCATAATCAATGAAGTTTTGTGCCTGATAATCAGGATCCTCCAATATTTATACGATAACTTGTCAAAGACCGCGGGATAGTGAGTTTTACACTCCCATTCTACTCCTACCTGATTTATGAAGATATTGAAGATATTGCTTGAGTTATTGAATCTATAATCTCCAACTACAAGAATTGATGCATCCTGAAGATTCATTGTATTTGTATATCTTCTGATGATTTTGAGATGTAGATCAGTTGTTTATTATTCGTGACTACAATCTATAATGGCATACACATTAGTCTTGTGGCCATGATTACTATATATGACATGGATCTGTAGTGTACTTGATTGGAAACCATGATTAGTTTGTCTCGAGCATTGGTATGCCCACCTCGATGATTATTAATATTCTTTTGTAGATGACACGCTCGGTAATACTCGTCTGGGATCAATCAATTCAATTCCTTCCCATTTTATTAAATATGTTATAATGTATTTCGACTATCAGTTTCTCTTCTAATCTCACACATTAGGGGGCATCTGTTATAGCTCAAAATGCCACTATTATGCATTTTTTACTTTGGCCTATTCATTTACACCTTTTCCAAAAATAATTGTTCAGATTCCTCTTTAAAAAACAACTTTTGTCATGGCATACACACCCTGCTACATATGCAGTGCACATACATATGCTAGGTGCATTTTTGATAGCCAGTGTATACTCTAAAAAATTACAAAAATTAAAAAGTTTCATGCTTTCGGGCAGAGTTTATGAGTTATGTCAGGTTAGCCAACCATCTTACCTCCTATATCCCTTTTGACAACGAATTAACCATCTTGTCTCCATATAAAATGGGCCCTATGGGGGCTCATTTGGATATATCAAAGAAGAGGAAAGAAAACTCTGTCGATTTTTCTCCCTTGTATTCCAAGCCTTTTGCATCCTGCTCTGAGTTTCATCCTCAACATTCCATTCCAGTCATCCTCCCTTATACAATCCATCATTTTACCCTATATTGGCATGTTGGTTGTGAGGACAGAATATTGGGAATAGTGCACTTGGAGTCAAAGTAGAGGAGTCCAGGTGAGGTTCATGGAGTAACGTCGGCAAGATTCAGGTTGTAACTTCTAATCTTGTTATCAATGAAAGAGAAACTTCTTGTCCCAGATCCTTATTTATTTATGTTTGTGTTTATGAATGTTTTCATGAATAACTAACCCTTTAGATGATTTTTGTAGCTATACATATGTTTTCATAGTTTGTTTTGTTAATTTGTTTCAGGCCATGTTTGGGAGGAGGCCTACGATCTTGGAACAGACAACAACATGAAGGGATATTCAACAGACGGAAGGACTTAAGGTAAACATTTTGACCTTTTCTCCCTTTTCTTAAATATCATTAGGTTTTTGTTGGATTTGGGGTATAATAGAAACATTTCTATATTTTAAGGTGTCAAGGCTCTGCCTAGTCGCTAGACCTAGATTTGGGGGATTTTCCCCCATAACAATCATAGCCCCCTATAACTCTTGTTCTTTCCCGTCTTGAAGCCAACGATGTATTTTATTATTTGAAATGATCAAAGTATTACATTTCCTAGGCACTCTAACCTCTTTTAGTTGTTTAGGCACTCTGTCCTTTCTTCAAATAAACAAAATACATTATTAATCCCGGGACTCAAAATTGAGGTATTACACCTATTGAAATAATTGAGGACACAAATTTAAAAAAAAAATGTTTTGAGAAAGGAAATTATAAATGTGGTTGAAATTTATTACACAAAATTTATTAGTGAGGTTGAAAATGGTGTTGAGAGTTCAATAGGAGATATAGGTTAAAATTGCTAATAATTTTTTTTCCCTTATTCTAAGATCAGGGAAGATCCTTGTCCTAATCATAAGTTAGAATTTGATCTTGAACTTAATTCTTGGTCTCAACTTTTATTTAAGTAGGTGAGGTCCTAATCATAGGTCCGATCTTGATCCTAATATTAGGTCATGTTATTAAGGTTAGGTCTTGGACCTGAGCTCACGTCCTAGTCTTTATCTTGGAACATTGTTGTATAACTAATAAATGAACACATTTCACTCAAAAAGAAAAATCATTAATCACTTGTATA
>ML778047.1:168746-201251 GCA_009831015.1 Picea engelmannii
AAGTGGAATAATAAAAGAAAAACATTGTGTATCATACAAAAAATTGCTAAGTATCATACATAATATACAAGTAGATGATCACACATATAATCAATGTAAAAAATATACAAGTCTAAAGCAGTATCAACATCATATCAATGTCATTAGTAAACACAAAATATGTAATGAATGGTAATATAAATGGGTTTATGCACATGAACATGATAATAATCAAGAATATAAATAAGAATATTTTTTTGTAGAGGAACATTGCAAGGATCTAGTGTTTTATGATGTGTATGCACCTACATAAATATACATACATGGTAATTAGGTGTTCTTTTGGAATTTGAATGATTCATTAATTAATACAATGTTTACTTATAAGAACTTATATGTGTACCCATATTGGTTATGTTATCACACAAGTTGTAGGTTGGGAAAATCCCGACCCAACCACCAATTGGTGACGACTAAGAGAGCACCTACCCACTGTCACCTTAGGCAAGTGTTCTCGTCACTTTAGAGGTGAGGTAGCCACCTCAAGGGGGGAATCCTGGTGACCCTAGGGGGGATCGAGATGTAAAATGAGATGTATGAATGGAATCCCCTAAAGGTCAAGTTTATAGATGGAAAAGGAAACTTGGAAATGAGTCTATAGTGTTGCTTAAGGTTTCCAATGATTTGAGTAACCTGCCAAGAATGAATACATGCCCAAGACACAAGGAAAACCAAGTATATGATATAATATGTAAGTTGGAAAATCAAGTTAAGCTCGATGTCCCTAATTTAAACAATAATAAGTGATATATATCAGCATATAAAAGATAAAAAGGGGCTGCAAAATAAGTGCTAAAGGTCTTATTTGATAAGAAAGAAACAAACTAGTAAAGAATAGTTCAACTGAACAATGATAGAGTAAGACTTTAGCACAAAATAAAGGTTGTTATAAAAATATTATTACAGTGATATTTATCAGCCTTATGGATGTAGAAAACCAATCCTTATAACATACAAATCATCCAATCAAAATTACTTCCAACTAGCTCAAAAAGTGTGTGAGGGTTAGTAGTTTGTTAGGGAAAAGTTGTAGCCAAATCCTAGGGTTAGTTTATGAATTATCTAGGGTTAGAGGGTTATATTTCTTCATCCCTAATTGTCGTAGGTTAATTTTGTAACACCAACAAGTTTTAGTGGGTGAAAGAGGATGCCTCAATGAGGCAAGATAACCTAGGTATCAAGGAACAATGTCCAAGTGAGAGAACTTTAAAACTTCAACTTTTCACGTTTGTCAATGCAACATTTTATTTCTCCAATGTAATGATTAGTGCCTTTGATTATGGGTTAATGGGGTCAAAAGAAAAGAGCTAGATCTACTACCTCCTTGTGGGTATAAATTCTCTTATTCCCCAAGAAAAGTAACCTTAGCTAGGGTTTAAAACTAAGGGGTGTATTCCCTTATACTTCCTTAGAAAACCCTTGCAAAAAATAATTGTATGAATAAATTTATGGTGGAGATAAAATAGGGGTGTATTCACTTATAATCCTTACCTAGCCTTAGAAAAATCAACCTTGAGCTTGAATTACAAATGATAGAAACAAGTAAAAATCCTTACCAATCCAAATAGCAACAAGTTAAACCATAACATGCCAAGATAACCACCACAATAGCTAGAAAATGACCTACAAGAGCTAACACATCATCATCATCATATACTCCATAACCAAAAAGACACCATATCATAGCACAAGATAACAAAAATCCTCAAGGGTAGCAAAAATTTCAGTTCAATACTTCTCACAATGGGAGAGTTATGATTTAAAATGAGATCTTATGATCTCTATTTATACAAAATATCATTCACATTGTTTGTCCACATTAGAAAGGGTAAAACATAAGATAATGGGTCCACAACCCTTATCTTACCCCTTGTAACAAAATAATATTAAACAATTCACTTAAAATTCACTTTTACACAAAGGAAACCTTAACATAAGGTGATGTCATCCCTTTAGGGGATGTTTTGGAACTTTGAAGAATTTGTTGGGGTAGTATATGCATGGCTAGGCATCAAAATTCCACTTGTCACTCATCCAAGTCTTATCTTGATGGTATTCAACATTCCTTCCTTCAAAATGTGCCACATGGCATCAAGCAACACCTTCACCACCAAACCCTAGCCCTCTAGGTGACGTCAAGATTCTAAAAGTGACATTTTTCCTCTCCTAGGAAAAATGTTTGGCATGTAAGGGCTAGGTCAGGTCATCCATAATGTCTTCTAGGCCTCCAAAGGTACATATCTATCATCCATAATTCAGGCCCTTGGAATCCAGCCTGTGGGCTTCAAGCCCCATGGAATCCCAAGCTACCTGCTTATTCTTCCAAAATTATCCACCAAATAAGTCCTGCGAAGTAAAATAAGCATGCCCTCCAAGGATCTCAAGGAATGATATCATGGTGAGTAAATAAAATCAATAAATGAGCCACCTAAGCATGTGCATCAAATATTACCTGATAAAAAAAATAAGTGCTCAAAGATATTATGCGACTTCCCAAGCTAGGATATGGGAGGGTTGACAAGGTGTCCTATTGGGTAGATCTTTCCCTAGGTCAAGGAGTTTTTCCCAAGAGATCCCTCTCTAAGTTATGTGAATTAGATGAAATGGTTATGGATCAAGACTCACTGCACATGGGGTTCATGACATACAAGGGGTTGTAGTGTCTCATTCATGGGTGCCTTTGTAGAGGGTGTGTGGCACCTTCATTTGCAATGCACTTTTTCAAGCCCATCCTCTTTCCATTCTTTGTTTCTTTCATGTTTGAAGGAAAGAGTTGAAGGCCACTTTCCTGGTGTCGTGTCTAGATAAGAACAATGTCACTCACAAATATCTCACAGAAATGAGAAAGTTGGCTCGTAATGAGACCCCCTTTCTCTCAGTCATGTAACTAAGAGCCACCACCCTGGTTTGGTGGCCAGATGATGGTAATGTAATACTGCTAGATACCCATGATAATGATAGTCCAACTCATGATGATACCTCCTATCCTCCAACAAACCCCATAAGCATTCACTATCATTTATTCTTGTGGGTCCCCCTTTTATTACAGAGAAGCGTTTCATTGCTTTCTCGGGTAATCCCTGGGTGAAGCATATGGAAGGTATATATATATGATATTGTATTTTTATCCAACAAAACATCCTCTAGGCCTTCATCCCCTTCTTCCCATGGAATGAGGGACAACCCTTTTCCCAAGAGACAAATAAATGGGGTTGTGATGGAAAGTGGTAAGTATGGATGGGAACCGTACTATGTCTCTTCAAGGGAGTTCCTAGTAGCAAACCCATTCCCTAGGAAGACCACTTACTAGGGAACAATGTCAACCACCAAGCTGAAATGGGGAAAAAGGCATAATTTCCAAGCATATGTCATGAAATATCAAAGCAGTCTAAGATACAACATACTAAAAATTCCTCAAATATTGAAATGACACTCACCATAATACCTGACTTGTACCTCATGGAGCAAGGCCTAGTGCCTCTCAGAAGCCAGCTGGTGTGGTGGATGTAATTTAAAAATCCTAACCTTTTTGGTGGTGAGAAGGGTCTCCATATTTTCAAGTGGATATCATTGGTCATGTAGTCTCTCGACACTCCATATCTTCAATTTAAGGTCCTCAAGAAATAATATCCTTCGTTATCCCACAAAGTGGGGATAACATCTGGCTCCTATTTGGGGGCATGTGCTCGTCGTAGAGTGCATGAGAGCCACAACATATCCTGGTATACATGTGCCTATCAAAACTTAGACAAAAACATAAAGCATATAGGGTGGTGCTATCACCCTTCGTCCATATACATAAAAATTGAAATGGAAACTAATCTAGAAAATAAAATTTTGACTTTTTGTTTTTAAACAATTTCTAAACTAAGCATGAAATCAAAATGCAAGTAGAGAAAAATGAAATGAATCTATACTAATATGAGAATTCAATATACAAATGCAAGGAAAGAAAGATGACCTACCTACTTACCTGGGCCCTGGGCCCTAAAGAAGTCATGTGACCTGAACATAAGGTTGGAGAAGAGATCCATCCACTAGTAATGGCATCTTTTTCCCATCCAAGGTTGTCAAATAATACTTTTATTTATTGGACTTCTTCTTGACGATGTAAGGGATGTTGAGATCCAGTTTTTTCATATTTTCTCCATAAAAATACACTCATCATTACACCTTCTCCCCGCCTTTAGTCAATAATATATCCCTAATTACACCATAAACCTCCATTATCTCTTGTGAATTATCCTATGTGGTTAATACATAATTTTCCATATTTTTAGTGATTAAAAGGATGATTATACAATATTTTTGTTGATGATGATTTAATCCTATGTTTTTATGTCTAAACAATATGCTCCCGCACTATTCACTCAACTGAAGTCATATGGTACCTGCACTGGAGGTCATCTGGTAGTCACACTCCAAGTCATTCGGTACCAGAAGGTTCTACAATAATCTAGTACTTGCACAATCATCTGGTACTCACACTCATTGTCATCTGGTACTCACAATTCAGCTCATCTGGTACCAAAATGTTCCAGAAACCATCTGGTACCACAATTTTCTAAGTCATCTGGTACTAATATCAACAACCATCCGATACTAGATTATAGTCGAAGTTTGAAATGATTCTAGAGGAAAATTGGGGACATGGGTTTTGTCTAGAACGACGTCAACATGTGTAAAAGTGAGTCATAATCCACCCATATCGCATGTGTGGAAATCCATCTTAGAGGGAATGATTTTGCAAAAATTAGTAAAAATCTCACACTACCAACTTGCACCTCGATTTTCATGCAGATGGTATCATATCTAGAAATTATACGATATGGGTTTTGTCTATAATGTGGAAAATTAAGTAATATACAAGCACTTTTTCAAACTTCATTTTTTTTTGGAATATATGGTTGGATCTCTAACTTGAATCTTCCCAAATTGATGAAAACCCCAAATTTTTGTGAATTTGCTCTAAAATTTGTAAAATTGGTTTTAACCAGAATATGAGTTTGGGGGATTCGATTCTATCCTTTCTCCTTGTATTTTTATGTATAAATAGAGAATCATAGGGATGAGAAGAGAGACATAATTATCATTATCATCCTTTTTAATTGATTCTTTTTGAAGAACAAGCATGAGATAGTTGATTTTGTAAACATAGTATTTGATCAAAATGAAGAATTCATTGTTGTTGATTTACCGTGAATCTTCTTCACTTGAGTTGATTGTATTTTAAGCAGGGTTATTCAACATGGGAAGGGCCCCTCATTCTGAGTAATACCCTGCTACCCTCTTTTACTCTCGTAGATTAGATTGCTTGTGTTTATTTTTGTTTAAATTTCATTTCTAGTTTAGTTGTTATCTTGTTGATCTGCATTCAATTTTAGTAGAGCTACAAGTTCAGTTTCACTTTATTATATTCAGATTAACACATACTTAGGAGTGATACTTCAGTTGGTGTAATAGTGTTTTGTTTCTATAATTGCATTTGGCATTGCTTTCTCATCCCACCATAAACATGTTCTTTCAATTACTAGAACGTATAACCAACATTTCAATCCATTGTGCAAATTGATTATAGAGTATACACATATTAAATCACCCCAAATCATGACAATAATGAGTGCATAAATCAAGTTTTAATATCATTGTTGCATACTTTTTCTCAATCTCCTTTTAAAAGACAATCACACCCCTATCAGATTCATTGCAATTTCCTCACAATTCCTTCACCCCACGGTGATTTCACCCAGTCTCTTAGCCATGCTTTCATCCCTCATATCACATCATAAATTTTCCTAGTTTGCACCCTCTTTACCACTAGTCAAAGTTCTGCTAGTTGAAAACGATTTCATTAGTTTTTAGATTGTCTTTTATGTGTGTTTCTAAAAATAAAATAAAACAAACCTTTCATAAATAAAGTTGTGTTTTCATTTCTTTCACAAGGAATAAATAAGAATTAAACATGTGCATTCATCAAAATTGATTTCTTAGGTTCTTTTTTAATACATCTTTATGCATGCATAAGAAATTCATTTCTTCATACTCAACATTCCATTAAAAATACAAATTCTCTTTGACCAATTGCACCCAAATTTGAATAATTAAGAGATTGGATATTGAAGTGTCTCATTACCATTCCATTCATTGACATTCCTTTGTAAATTTATGCTTGAAAATCCAATAAAATAGTATACAAGAAATTGTTCTAATACCATTACACCATCTTCTTACACTCTGATTATGTTCACTGTTTATGAGAAATTTTCAAATCTGCAATTTGAGTGAACATAAAAGAGTGCATTTCTTGTTGTCCAATCTTGTCATTAATCAGATATCCATTATTCTTTCATGCATTTTCTGTAGAGTCCACTCTTATTTTTTTTTACACTTGTAACCATTTGAAGAATTGTTCTTGAGATCTAATTTTAGATTAATTTCTCTTATTGGTCATTATTAGTTTGCTTTCATTGTGATTTGGATTTCCTGGTGAAGTCCTCCCCCTTCTCTCCTATCAATGAGGGGTCATCGTGACCTCTCGGTCTAGGATTGATCAAGTCATTGAGTCAAATGACTCGTCGGGATCCTGATGGGATTGATTTGACTTGACACGGGCCCATTTTACTTCCTCGGTGCCCACTATGTGGCACCTGTGGACCCTCTCCTTGCGCTTTTAGCTCTTGCACTAGAAACAATATCTCTCGTGACTAGTCTTCCTTGTTGATGTGACCACGGACTGTGACTGTGGGCCAAATCCCTTCGTGACCTCACACTTCAAGACTTTTGTGAGCTACTTTCTCTATTTTCCCGATTTCTAAATCGACGAATATTTCAGGACCCGATCTACAACCATCGTTCTCCTTGCGATCAACGGTTGTGATTGAATCGTGAGTTCATAATTTGCGAGTCCTCACTTCTCTCAGCTCTTCTTCTCCTGATCGTGAATCAATGATGTGCTTATCCTTTTCCACGCGTCCTTCCAGATCCAACATCCTGGATCGAAATCGCTCTTCACGACTTCATGAAGATCCTCTGGTTGCTTTCATCAAACCTCCCAAAGTTCTTGCTCCCGAACCTCTCAATATTATGCCACCTGTATCCTCCTCGATGATGTATGACTCCTCCGTCTTTGGGACTTCGACAAGTCCTCAAATTCTTTGCACACTTAGCACAAATTCTCTTTTCGTGACTTAGGCTCTTCTAGAAGGATTTCTGCACTCCTTGCATACATCTGTGCAGCTCTCATGCGACTTTTCTCAGCTTGAAAACCTTCAAGGTTCCAAATTTCTCTGTGAGCTTCTTGTGCCTTCCTGTCAGTTTATCACCCTTCCTCTTGAGCTTATAAGATGAATTCACAACACCTTAGGCACACTCCTTTCACTTGGCTCATTTCTTCGATGACTTATTTCTCGTCCTTATGGAAAGTTTTAAGGCATATCCTTTCCTTTCTCGATGCACTTCTTGCAAAACATTCCTTCATCAAAATGTTCAAAAATTATGGGATTCTTCTACAACTTCAGTAGTGTAGTTCCTGGGTATTCTCATGCAAGCTCGATGCCCTCTTGGCAGAGTATTCTAGAGTTTTCAACAACCCTGAACTGTGCCTCTCTCCTCATAGTCTTTATTTTCAAGGGAATTAACCGCCTTGAAATTTCTCCCTGAGTTTGTAAATTAATCTAGTGTGACCTCCTGACAACTTCTCTTCTGACTCCATTGAGTTCATACATTCACTCCTTTCATCATCTTACAGAGTTTTCTAGATCTGTCGCACACTCCTTGCACTTAGCCTAGAGAATCAGACTTAACTTAACAGACTCACGGATAGAAAATTGTATCTCTATCCCTGTAGATGATTTTTAACATTCATCTACAATTCATAAGCATGCAAATGACATTCATAACACAACATCCATTGAACAAAAATGTAAAATAGGAAAAACTGTCATTTTTCTATTAATGGTGGAATGTCAATTTATAATGGTGGAGTCCGAGCTACAACTGAGTCTCGGCTCACTGTATTTTTCTCCTGGCTAAATCTATCCTGGCTAACCTCCTATCGTCTAACAGTTCCCCACCTAACTGCCCAACCATATAGCCTCTACTTTTCTTACAATACAAAGATTTATACAAGAGGGGCTCTACGACCTTCCCTCTCAAGCTAACTAATGGTGTCAAATCACCATCTCTGATGCTTATCGAAAGGACAAATTATAATGATGGAAATTATGCTCCAAATCAGATGCAGATCCATTTTCCTGTCATCCTATTAATGATGACCTTATCTCCAACTTGTGTGAAATCATGATTTGGCTCTTCCAACTTGTCTTTAATTAATGCCTGGAACACGCCTTGGATTCTCGAGTAAAAAATGAGAGGGATATGCCTCTCCTTCCTTGAATGCGCATCAAGCGTGTTAATTAGTTGGCGCATGCTAAGATGGAGCGATGATCCTACATCATACTCCACAGAGGAAAAAATCATGAGCTCCTGCTCATGAGCTCTCCAACATGGCTAAAATCCACCTGGATCCCAAACTTTCTCCTGGAGCTATCTGTCATCTCCTTTGCTCCGCTGCTCCTAATCCTGTATCATCCCCACTGCTCATGAAGGTTTTCTGTCGTTCAACTCCCTATCGCTGACCAAATCCTCTATTGACTCCAACATCAACTTATTTATCTCCTCAATCACCCTGTCTAGCTGCTCCATTGGCTGGTTCTTCTATTGTAGACTAAATCGATGCACTCACTTCTTGTCAATGGGAAAATCACACCAGCTTCCCAAGACATATTCTTCCTTTATGGCCTTAGCTTGCCACTCTGCTACATCTTCTACTTCTGCAGTCTCCATACCAAACTGTTGTTCAACTTCTTCCCCTGACAGATTGATCCCTGTTATTTTTTCAGATGGTTCTGTTCCAACTTTCCCCAGCTGCTTTTCATGTTGGCGTAGTCCTTCATATGTTTCCAACTTAACCTGTTGGATGTGAATTCCTTGAACTTGCACTCTCCTCTCAAGAGATTCAATTTATTCACACAGACCAACAAAGTATATGATGCATGCTTCCTCTTCTGTTACAGACCTTAGTGCTGCAGTCATCTCCTGTTCAGCTTCCTGGCTGAAAATGTTGAGCGGTCCTGCTGAATTCTCTTATTCTTTTATCGGGACATGCATTAGTATCTGTTCCTTCTCCTCCTTGACAGTATCTGCTTGTTGTCTCCATGTCGCATATGCAACATATGTTCTAGGCTCTCCTCGGTCGCTTGGTAGGAATATCTCGACTCCCCCAATGATCATAACATCCCTCTGACCCTTATCCTTTGTCGTGATGAAAGTTTCTAACTTGTCATCATCTTCATTCATGTGGCTCAGAGTTCTACATGAATCTCCCTTTGAGTGAGGTTTTTCTCCAGCCTCCTCTTCATCTGCCAATGAACTCCCAACTGAGCTCACCTCTTCTCCCTTTCCCAATTGGAAATCTAGGATGTCTTCTCTACCCACCTGGAAGTTTACGAGATCCACTGATTCCTTCTCACTGCCCACCTGACAATCTATGAGACTCTTTCCAGATCTCTTTCCCTTATGACCGATGTTTTCATCATGCCCCAACCACCTCTTTAACACTTGTTGTTGTCTTCTAGCTAATAAATTATGAACATGGCATATGGATGTCCTCTTCAAAGGCCATTCATACCTCTAATGTACATTTTATTCCTACTGCATCTTGAATGCAAGCTTCTCCATCTGTGCTCAGATTTCACTGAGCTCCTTGTCCATCTCCGCTCTTCTCTTCTGAAAGTGGACTCTTCCTCGTTCTCATGTATGAACTTATAAGACCGTATTGTTTCATATACAACTCACCTGGCTTCTTACCATCTACTGCAAACCTTGAAACAGTTCCAACAGAGCATCACACACTATCTCCCTGGCTTACAAAAGTCAATTACGCATCGGTTCCTTTGTCTCTTTCTCTCTGCTGAGAGAAATCAAGCTCTGATACCACTTGGTGATGACCTCCCCCTTCTCTCCTATCAATGAGGGGTCATTGTGACCTCTTGATCTAGTATCGATCAAGTCATCGATTCAAATGACTCGCCAGGCTCTCGATGGGACCGATTTGACTTGACACAGGCCCTTTTTACTTCCTCGACAGCCACTATGTGGCACCTGCGGACCCTATCATTGTGCTTTTAGCTCTTGCGCTAGTGACACTATCTATCAGGGCTAGTATTCCTCTTTGACATGGCCATAGATTGTGACTGCGGGCCAACTCCCTTCATGACCCTGCACTTTGGGACTTTCGCGATATGATTTCTCCGTTTTCCCAATTTCGGAATCAGTGAATGTTTTGGGACTTGATTTACGACCCTCATTCTTCTCGCGATCAATGGCTGTGATCGAATTGCGAGTTTGGAGTTCGTGAGTCCTCACTTCTCTCGGCTCTTCTTCTACTGATCGTGAATCAACGATGCCTTGATCCTCTTCCATGCATCCTTCCAGATCCAACAACCTAGATTGAAATTACTCTTCGTGACTTCACGAAGATCCTCTGGTTGCTTCCAGAAAACCTCCTGAAGTTCCTTCTCTAGAACCTCTCAATCTTCTACCACCTGTCTCCTCCTCGATGATGGGTGAATCCTCCATATTTGGGACTTTGGATAGTCCTCGACTTCTTTGGACACTTAGCGCAAATTCTCCTTTCGAGACATAGGTTGTTCTTGAAGGATTTCTACACTCCTTGTAGACATCTGTGCAACTCTCCTACGACTTTGCTCGGCTTGAAAACTTTTAAGGTTCCAAGTTTCTCTGCGAGCTTCTTGTTCCTTCTTGTTAGTTTCTCTCCCTTCCTCCTGGGCTTATAAGGAAAATTCAAAACACCTTAGGCACACTCCTTTCGCTTGGCTCAGTTCTTCGATGACTTCTTTCTCATTCTTATGGAAAGGTTTAAGGCATCTCCTTTCCTTTGTCGATGCACTTCTTGCAAAACATTCCTTCACCAGAATGTTCATCAATTCTGGGATTCTTCTACACCTTCATTAGTGTAGTTCTTGGGTATGCTCATGCAAGCTCAATGCCCTCCTGGAAAAGTATTCCAGAGTTTTCAACAACCTTGAACTGTGCCTCTCTCCACACAGTCTTTATTTTCAAGGGACTTAACCGCCTTGAAATTTCTCCCTGAGTCTGTAAATTAATTTGGTGTGCCCTCCTGACAACTTCTCTTCTGACTCCACTGAGTTCATACATGCACTCCTTGCATTGTCTTATAGAGTTTTCTAGCTCTATATCGCACTCCTTGCACTTAGCCTAGATAACTAGACTTAACTTAACACACTCGTGGATATAAAACCGTATCTCTATCCCTACAGACGATTCCTAACATTCATCTACAATTCAAAAGCATGCAAATGACATTCATAACATAACATGCATTGAAGATAAATGTAAAATAGGAAAAACATTCATTTTTCTATTAATGGTGGAATTCGAATTTACAATGGTGGAATCCGAGCTACAGCTGATTCTTGGCTCACTATATTTTTCTCCTGGCTAACCTCTTATCATCTAACAGCTCCCCACCTAACTGCCCAACCATCTAACCTCTACTTTTCTTACAATACAAAGATTTGTACAAGAGGGGCTCTACGTGCTTCCCTCGCAAGCTAACTAATGGTGTCAAATAACCATCCCTGATGCTTATCGAAAGGCCAAATTACAATGATGGAAATTCTGCTCCAAATCGGATGCAAATCCATTTTCCCGTCATCATATTAATGATGACCTTATCTCCAGCTTGTGTGAAAGCATGATTTGGCTCTTATAGCTTGTATTCAATTAATTACTGGATCACGCCTTGGATTCTTGAGGCAAAAATGAGAGGGAAACACCTCTCCTTCCTTGAATGCGCACCATACATTTTAATTAGTTGGCACATGCTGAGATGGAGCGATGATCCTACATCATTACCCATAGTTTATTTCCTGTCACTTGAATTCATTTTTCTTTGATTGTTTCTTTTATTGCATTTAAGTGTGGATCCGTTATAGGAAATAATCATTGAAGGACAAGAAACTTGAGTAAGCTATTCACAATTAATCACACGAAAATCACCTTAAGTGCATGAAAGACTGTGATCTAAGCCTTTATAGCACTAAGTTATTCATGTGTCCTAGTGATGAATCCTTAGTGTTTATCTCCTGAAATTTACATTTAAATTTTGCAGTGTGGGTTTGAATATTGTTTTGTTGGGGTTAGATTAGGCTATACTAGGCTCCAATCCTTCATTTCATGTGTCTACACCTTGAAGTTTATAAGCCCCAATTTATAATTTAATATGGGAACTAATATTGCATATATTTATCCCCACATTTTTGGCACCATTATCGGGGAGGTGCTAAAGGGATTAGAGCATAGGTAGGTTGTTTTTATTTCTCCAAATCCTTGATTGTTCCTTTCATGCAAGTGTGATTCTTTTCATGCAAGTGTGGTGTTCTTTTAAGGATTACCTAAGGGTGGAGAGAAGACGGTAAGATGAGAGGGAAGATTCCACACATTCAATTTAGTGGGGTTTCTCCAAAGTTAGGTTGTCCTCTTCCTTTTAGTAGTTAGAATTTTTGTTTTATTAACATTTTTTATATATGATAAGAGAAGCTAACTTGTGTGAACAAATAACTTGGTGACAATAGGGTCCTAGTATCATGGTGTCACTTCGAGTATATAGTTGATTTTATTACATTTTCTTTTAGCTTGCTTCTCTTTATTTCTTTAGGATTTAAAAAAAAAATGGACACTGTAAGAACCCCCCCTCTACACTAATCCATGTGTGAAACAATACCAATCAGCTAGAAAAAAGGACTCAAATATGATCAAGAGTTTAGAAGAACTCTCTCCATCCTAGAAGCAATTGGGATCTCAATCTCTCCCTTGCAGAAAGAACAAATATTGATAGCAATCAAGAACCTATCTGCCTCTCCAGAAGTGATTAAAAAACAAGATTTCTGTGAGCTAAATCCACAAGAAGATCTAGAATCCTCCTTTGATCACCCTTTCCAACCTATAGAGGAGACTGAAGAATCATTCAATGGAGAGAAACTACTAGAACCTAAGATCGAGGAATTCTTGACATGCATATTTCCAGATACAATATGCATCCACGATACAAACCATTTGAAAGAACATGATCTACATGGAATGATAGAGGGAGACATGTAGAGTGGTCTAAATGAGGAAGTGAACCAATAACATCAAGATTACATTGAACATTGGTTCCAGACGACAAGCGGATTGATCCACCACTCTCTTCTTCAAAAAATATTCACATCATTATCAAAGTAGTTGGTTCTCCGTACTCTGGTATACATTAAATCTTCTCTTTCAAACCCGAGTATGAATGTATTTCTACACATGTTACGCACATGGATACATTGGAAATATTTTTACACATGAAATATGATTTATTGTTCTTAGATAGGAAAGAGTAAAAGTTGCATGTTATTTAACCTAGTTCTAAATAAATGCAACATCTTTTAATGTTTCTTTTCAAATAAATGAAATGAGATGAAGATAATATTGGTTATCTAACATAAAAAACCAAAACAAATTAAGATATTTCTTCTTATTATTACTTACAAATTTCTGAATATTAATAATAACAGTTGCTCATAAGCCTAATCTTTAAAATATTATGGGGATTTACAAAATATTTAAGGTCTGCATAATGATTCCCATAGGTAAATTGTACACCCTAGTGTCATATTAGAACTTGTTATTCAATCATTCTTATCAAATAGTAGAAGGAGAGTGAATGACACTTCTACTTATGAGGGAACACAATCTTATATGGAGAATATGAACTTGGGGACTAGAGGCACCTTTAGGTCATTCTCTCATGGCCTCATCCACCACATTAAGTAATTTTTACCACATATGTCTTTCGACTAATCTTAGTACATAAGTCTATTTTTCATACGAACAAACTTTTATGGACAATCTATAAAATATCTTCCAACCCAATACCATCCCATTCCGTAAAAGGGTTTTGAAATATGCTTCCCCATTCACCCATGCGAAAGAAATCTATAAATTTTATCGTAATGGTAAATATTGGGACAAGAACCTTTGATGGAAAATGGGTGTAAGAGGCTAACCTGTCGGGATACTAAACAGGTTTGCTGGCAGCGGGTACTGGCCTGTGGTATAATTAGGCAAACCCATCAGAGTACTGAACATGCTCATGGGAAATGGGACATTTTTCCTAGGAAGGATATTTCTTAGATGTCAAAATTACCCCATCAGAGTACTGAACATGTTTGCTGGCAATGGGTTCTGATTTTGATTTATTTCATTATTCCTAATCTATATTTGTCCATATGAAGAATATACATGTGTAAATCCTTAAGAAGAAGCATGCAGGGTTGAACAAAAGGCTAATGAATGTCATCTAAATTTCCATTTGAGAATGTCTGTAAGATGGTCTTAAGACCTTGTCATTCATACCTAGAATGTCATTGTCATAGAAGTGGGACCCATAAGTGTAGGAGTCTAATAAACTCAAATGCGAACTTTAACAATATCACTTGAATGACATAAATTCTTTGAGAAATTAAACATGGATGATTTATTTCCTATTGGTTTCTCATTTATTAAAGACCACTTATCTCCTCATGTTTTCCTATATAAGGATGAGAGGAAAAATCCCCCATCATAATTTACATGGTTTCTTGAGCATACAACCGTTAATGATTGATGAAATCATATGTAATAAGTAATTTAGGGATTTCCTTTATGCTTGTAATGTTTTAAAATTAATTTCATTTCCAAATTTACAAACATGGATAAAGTTTAAGTTTTGGTTGTTTCTTTGGCATAACATCAATGTTTATTTCTTCTCTCATAATAACAATGTTGGTTTAGTTCTTTTAGATTTTTCTTTTCCAGTACTACTGGTACAGAAACCAATAGTTTCTTGTACCAACAATACAAAATTTTAAATCTTTTTCGAGGGTAATTTTTGTAGGATATTTTCAGTAGCTCTTAGATCTGGCACACTTCATTTCCCTCCTTTAGTCAACATGCATTGGCTCCACATAGTGCTCTTTGAGCTTGCAACAATTTTATGTGCTAATAAGAGTTTGCATGAGGACATGCAAACCAACAAGCATGTGGGAGAGAGAGACATAAGGAATATCAATAGATCAACATTCATCAACGCTCTCCTAGATCTCTAGAATCTCTTAGTCTTACCCGGCTTAATCTTCAGTTTCAATCAGCATGTACTCCCATTCATCTTCCACTTCATCAACCTACAATGCACATTCAAGTGAAGGTAACTTGAGGTAAAACTAGTACAAATCTTTTTTTTCAATTTACTAATAATTTGGAAAACATGATGCATAACCACTATTACCCACTCCACATTCCATTATGCATTATCACAACTACTTAGTAAACCCTCCATATTCACTCCGCTTGTAATAATGAAAATTATACATTGATCATAAGACCAAGTAATGAAAAGGAAATATGTGATATACAAATACAAATCAACATCTGTAGTGTCTTCTCCATTTACATCATAAATAATTCTTAAGTTATTTCAATGTTTTGAATAAGAGGATGAAGTCATAATTGCCTATCCAAACAAAGAACCATAAAGTAAATATTGCTCTTAAAATTGATGTAAGATACAGAGTATAAAGGCATCCAAGTTCATACGACCACCAACACCATCATTTTATAAACCATTATCCACATGCACACCATTCACCATCACTCTGATACCCCATCCACTGCTTGTCATCCATTTTTATGATAATTTTGTTTCTCTTTTTAAAATTCAATCCGTGATAGTTTCCAAAGTGTCACTCTACAAGAACCAACACCTACACAAAATAAACATTGTCACATAAATCTATAAGCATAGTATCATAAGTTCTTCACCTTGTTTGCATGAGGAAATGAAAATACTTGGGTTTGGGGGTGTGTTGGGCTCCAGTTTTGTCATATTTCCACCATACAGATACACTCATCATTACACCTTCTCCTCACATTTCGTCAATAGTATATCCCTAATTACACCATAAACCTCCATTATCTTTTGTTATTTATCCTATGTGGTTAATACATAATTTTCCATATTTTTAGTGATTAAAATGATGATTATACAATAGTTTTGCTGATGATGGTTTAATCCTATGTTTCTGTGTCTAAAAAATATGTTCCCGCATTATTCCCACGGTGGAAGTCATCTGGTACCCGCATTGGAGGTCATCTGGTACTCACACTCTAAGTCATCTGGTACCAGAAGGTTCTACAACCATCCGGTAATCACACTCCATGTTATATGGTACTCACAATTCATTTCATTCGGTACCAGAATGTTCCAAAAACCATCTGGTACCCGAATTTTCTAGGTCATCCATACCAACATCAACAACCATCCTGTACTGGATTATATTAAAAAATTTGGAATGTTTATGGAGGAAAATCGAGGACATGGGTTTTGTCCAGAATGACGTCAATATGCGAACATGCGTACCATAATACACCCAAATTGCACGTGTGGACCTTCATCTCAGGGGGAACGAGTCTGCAAAAATTAATAAAAAATTCAAACTGCCAAATTGTGCCTCTAGTTTCGTGCAGAGGGTATCATATCTAGAAATTCGACGATATGGGTTTTGTCTATAATGTGGAAAATTGAGTAATTTGTAGGAAATTTTTCAAAATTAGAATTGTTTTTGGAAGATATGGGTGGATCTCTAACTCGAATCTGCCCAAATTGATGAAAACCCCATATTTTTGTGATTTTGCTCTAAAATTTGTAAAATTGGTTTTAACCAAAATCTGAGTTTGGGGGATTCGGTTCTATCATTTCTCCTTGGATTTTTATGTATAAATAAATCCTCATATGGCTGATAAGAGAGCCATCATTATCATTATCATCCTTTGTAATTGATAATTTGTGAAGAACAAGCATGACAAAGTTGATTTTGTAAACATAGTCTTTGATCAAAATGGAGAATTGACTGTTGTTGATTTACTGTGCATCTTCTTTACTTGAGATGATTTCCTTTTAAGAAGGGTTATTCAGCATGGAAAGGGCCCCTCATTCTGAGTAATACCCTGCTACCCTCTTTTACTCTCGTAGATTAGATTACTTGTGTTTATTTTTGTTTAAATTTCATTTCTAGTTTAGTTGTTATCTTGTTGATCTGCATTCAATTTTTGTAGAGCTGCAAGTTCAGTTTCAATTTAGTATATTCATATTAGCACATACTTAAGAATGATTATTCAGTTGGTGTAATAGTGTTTTGTTTCTATAATTGCATTTAACATTGCTTGTGTAACATCCTATTATTGCACACACGTGATTTGACTTATTCTTTGAGGACACTTGTGTGCAAGTGATCCAGTTTTGTATATGGTTGTTTGTATCGCTTATGGATTTAGATGATGATGTTGTTGGGTTATGATGTTATCCTATTTGATATCTATGTATAGACATGTTCTATTGATGGGTTTCTCCTAATTGTGCAGGACACTGGACAGATTGAGGATGTGATGGCATCAATGGACCTCCTTGGACTCCGGATCAAGTCAAGGACTGGACAATTTATGGTTTTGGTATTTCTATTTATGCATATGTGACATATGATCGGGTATTTTATGATGTTGTTTATGGATCGTTGACAGTGTTTCATTGATGGATGCAAGCTGACGTTTGCTTGCTAATCAGACTCACATAAGTAGTAAAGGGGCCATGCACAACAACTAGGTATTGAGGGAAAGGTGTGGCAACAACCCTGTCACAACCTACTAGCACTCACGTCGTGGCTCAAATTTTAGGTTAACGATTACCTAGTTCGAGTGATCCGCGATGCCATGAGGGAATACTGATACAGTCACTCACGAATATTCTAAGGGGCGCACAATAAGGCATGGTCCTTATTCCTTAAAGGCCCTTAGTCTCTCACAAGATCGCCTGATGGAGTATTGAATCCAAGGGTTGGAAAAATACCAAAGTATGTCAAAGGCGAGTGGAACCCTTGGAGAACGTAGTGCGTCTTGAAGGGCACATCGCATAAGTAAAACATGAATAAATGCAAGATGCACCCTTGGAGCACGTAGTGCATCTTGAAGGGCACATCACGATTTTAATAAAGGTGAGTCAATGAACCTAGGTGCCTAGAAAACAATAATTTTTTTGACATGGTCAACCTTAAAATAAATATTGAATGAGTAAATTTTATTAATTATAAAATCCCCTTAAAAATTCTAAGCCTAGTTAAAAATTAATCCTAGGTCTAAATAGGGTAAGAAGACTAAAAACTAAATAATCAATTAATAAAAGGGGGATGAAGAAAAATCAAGTTAAGAATTAAAAGTGAAATGTTTTATCTAAAGATTTAATTACTCATTATGTGAAAGACATTCTAAATTGGAACTAAGACAAGAAAGGAAATGAATGTAAAAAGGATTGTGGAAACATAGAAAGAAATCTAGTCTAGTCTAACTAAAGAACTTTCCTAAATGAAACACAACTAAGTTTTAGAAAGGTGTTAGTCATTAAAAAGTAAATAGAGGGAATAAAGAAACAACGAGTGTTTTTAGAAGCGCTTTTAGGATGGGTGAGGGAAATCGACATTTAATTAAATTAAATAAGTGAATTTCTAGTGAAACTAAGGGATCATGTGGCAAGTGTATGGGGGAGAGTTTTTCCTAATTAATTTTTAATAAAACGAATTAAACGTGAAAATGGAAAGTAGTCACTAAGAAAAATGCTATAAAAGTAATGGTTGAGAAGAGGAATGGATTATGACTGGTATGCATAATGTTATGTTGCCATAATTTTATTTGATTGATTTTACTTGTCAGAGTTGAGATACCTAGCTCGAGAAGGAGAGTGGTAGCTCGAACTTGCGAGGCGAGATGGGAGCTAGAGTATTCTGGTTGTGGTTGTGTGTGGCCCCTTTGTGGCTTGGGGGGATAAGGTTGAAGAAGAGTACCCCTAGCGTTGGATGGGAGGTACTGGTGAAGTATCAACGATTAGCAAGAAGGACGGAAGGATCTCTAGTAGTCGAAGAACATCTCCATGCCTAGTTTGGTCAGTGACGGTAATCTCATTAAGTTGAATTGTAATAGTTTGATCACTTGTGTAGATTAATTTTATTTTCCGCAACTATGATGTTGATTGTTTTCTTAATGGATTTAATGGTAATAAGATTTAATTATGATTACATAGTTTTTTTTATCCTCATCGCAATTGTAGTATAATCTTCGCTATCAAAATAATTGTAAATCCCCTGATGGTTGCATGTTAAAGAAGGAAATCCTTGCTTCTCCTTTTTATTGTTTGTTGATTTCCCTTTTCAGTCTGTTGGATTCTACTTGCATGCTGCTAGTCATTCATGTAATTACCAAAAGAAAAAAACTCTCGATGACTGTCAACAAACTCAATTGACTTCTAGATTTTTTCGGTTAATATTTTTGCGTTGTTGCCTGGTACACACTATGGTATAACGAAAGGATTTCTAGTTCTCTATGATTTGGGTTGAGTTTTTACCTAAATATCTGAATCACCCTTTGACCTCCAAACAAGTCAATTTCTGATATTTCCGTGTTGCGTTACATTATCCAGCTCCAAGACTGGAGAAATCGTTGGGGCATTTCTCTGTGTGTGGCTTATAATTTCAGATTGGGTTTTAACCCAGCCCTAGAAGCATAGAGCAACTTATCACTGCCTCTATATGCATGGCAGTTTTCCTTGTTTAAAAATCTATCCCTTTTGTTGTTAATCTGTTGGATGTGAGTCGATTTATTTCCACCAACAACCCTTTTAGGGTGACGAATGTGCGAGCAAACAACCTCAGCAGTTCCTTGAAAAACTAAATTTTGTACATGTGTGTGCGATAGGAGAGCACCCTCTCTATCCTAGGTTGTTCCTAGGTCACTCGGAAGGAAGGGAGCACCTGCGTGGACCCTTAGTATTTCTTCCTCGAATTTCGAGAGTCTTCTGCATGCTGCTCTGTCTCTGTTCCCGATTTTTTTTATTAATCTTTTAGCGAGGGCGGGAGGGGATTTGAATGATTTAGAGCATGGATCTGCGGGGAGGGATTTGGTTTGGGTGGGATAATCCCTCCTTGCCTTGTGCTTAGGATGGGCGAGACTGCCTCTCCTACAGCTTGAATCACTCACGATTTTGTTAGTACACTACTGTCAATCTTTGTGCACAATGTTTCCCCTTTGTGAGCTCCCTCCTTGGCACCTGGCGAGAGTTGTCACGTGACCTGGTAAACTCCTCATTTTTAACAATACTCATTACCCTCAACAAATATTCCTATATTATGAAGCTTGAATGATAAGAATGATTCTTAACATTTTAGTGTTAGAATCCAAACTGTTATGACATATTCTATGCATGCAAAGTTTCTTAAATCAATTATACAATTTTTAGATCAGAGGTTTTTCTATATTAATTAAAAAAAACAAAATGTATGATTAGCCCATCATACATTTTTAGATCAGATGGTTAGATTACCATTAAACGATCCTTCATTTATAGCCCATACTTTTTCATGGACGATAAATAGTTATCTCATATGTGTGACCTATTAATGCCATCATTGATACTTTAATCCAAGATAATATGTATAATAAAGTTATTAATTAGGTAACCGAATCATTATTTAATAGTCTTTAATTATTTAAATGCTATTAATTAATTATCATTAATTACTTAATATTATTAATTAATTATCATTAATTACTAATAATCATCTCATGATAAAAATTCAGGAATGAATTCATGAACTTGTTATTAGCTTGAAAATTTTAACCTTTATCCTTAATCATGCATAATTGGGACGAGATTTCATCCTTATCTTACTTAAGCCCCTTTTAGGTTAACTAGGAGATAACTCCTTTATTCCTTGTACAAATGTTGACAGTAGTAATAACTTGGTTAAAGGATTAACATACTCCTTTCCAAAAAGTCCTTGATGATTTTATTCTTATTCTAGAATTGCATAAATGTAACGTGTGGAATTATTGCTTAAATCTTGTTCTCCATAAGGTTAATTGAGAAATTATGGTCTAACCTTCTCGCAATTACTTGATTTTCCATGCTACTTCATACAACTCTAAATTGGGATTCACCCCTTTTAAAAAAACTAAAAACCTTATGTTTTGGTCCTATTTCTTATTATAATTTGAATTCTAAAGTAATTTTATTCTCAATGCCTATGGAAAAATGAAGGACATAGGATTGACTAAGCTTACATGATCTTTTGTGCCTGTAAAAATAGATGATTACCATGCGCCATGGATTACATCGGAATAAATAATTAAATTATTTGTGTGCATTGAATAATGATGATATAGGTTTAATTAAGTAGTTAAGATTAACCGTGTGCATTGATTGATGTTGATTTAAGCTTAATTCGGTAATTAGATCACGCGCACATCTTGAAAAATAAAGTTGTTTTTACTTGCGCCCTCAGAATAATGTTTTCATAGGGTTGATTTATTAAATATATTCTCTTGTGCCTTGAGAAATAAAGTCGATATCTCATGCGTCTTGAATTGTTGATGTGTAAAGGATGGATTAATTGAATAGAATGCTCGCTCACAATTCAATAATGTGATGTATGACTAGTTGAGGAATTAGACTCCTTGCGCGCACTGAAATATAATGTAATGTATGATGTTCAGATATTAGACTTCTCGCGCAAATGGAATTTAATTTCATGAATTTTGATTTTAGATTTTAGTCTTCTTACGCGAAATGAAATTTATTATGATGGATGTTTTCATATTGTGATTGGGATTTGCACCACAAATATAACTGATGATTTATTTTGCGCCTTGGATTTATTTTGTTCTATGATGTGTTATGCGAATGATTACTCACGCGTCAGGTGTAATTGTGGAATAAGATTGATGGATTGATGAAATTGATTATCATTGATGTTGTTGATTTAGCATAGTTAGTTTGGAATTAATTATGTTAGTGGGATGTAGACACCTCCTTGTTCCTCAGAATAGTCGCCAGCCTTGAGACCTTAAATGGTTAAAATCAATTGGAACCTAGGCTTGAGCATTTCTTATGTGTCATGAAGGTCCTAACCTTGCAGGGTAGGTTGGGTGGGTAGTCATTTTATTATCTTTATCTGATTGAATGTTGTTGCAATTTGCTTCAATATTTTACGATGTGCTAATCTGCTATGTTATTTATGTTTATGTGTCGGTATCCTTCGTTGACGCATTGAATACGTCATTAGTGATTTCCACGATGAATAACATGTACTACTTTAATTATGATGTAGTAAATAGGCGTTGTCATGATCATGTGTTGATGTTAAATTCTTAATGTAAAAAAAAAAATTACTTACCTTTTGTGCTTCAAATTTTCTTAGATGTAACAGAGGGATGTCACATATGGTATCAGAGCGGGTTCAACCCTGCGGCTGTGGATCATCATGTCTTCCTCTATACTATACTTTGGGAAATTATTTATCGATAAATTAAAATTTGAATGTGTCCCTACGGTAATCCTGGATAGAGTACGCCATGGAGGTAGACGACTTGGTGTTAGGGGAGGAGGTATGATGCCTCCAGAAGCACCCACTCCTTAGGGGTCTAACCCCCAAGGGGAAGAAAAAGTCTTTAGGAAGGAGCCGATTGTTGTAAGGGATGTGGATGGTATGATAAGGTCCTTCTAGGGAAAATTCAGAGGCCTTTATTACCAACTAGATATAGATGAGGCTAGGGTGCTTGTACCCCCCCGAGTGTTCACAACGTGCCCCGATCGGTACTAGTAGTGTTCATAGGGAACTCGAGAAGATCAAGTTTCCCGAATTCTTGGGTTCCATGGATGATGCAGCCATCGAGACATGGTTAGAGAACATGGCAATGTGCTTCACACCTCGCATTTACACCCCCAACATGAAGTTCTACGTAGCAGTCTTTCAGCTGAAGGGGGAGCTCTCTTCTATGGTGGAAGATGCTCCTACCCGATGCTCCTACAAAACAAATTCAACTGACGCAGACCCCCAACCCTCGGGCCAATATCCGCACAGGATCGATCTTCTTCGAATCCGTAGAACTGAAATAGTTCTTTCGAGCCCTCGCTGGAACCCCACGAATCTGATCCACAAGTCCTTCACGAAAACCCCACCTGCCCAACGTGCACCAAGCATGGGTCTTCACCTCCACAGGACCACTAGATATGACCTCCGGCCAAGCCAAGACACGTTTTTTTCATTTCGCGACTCAACGATGCAAGAGAGTTGAGTCTTTTGACTCTTCAAACCCCAAAACCCGAAATCGCTCCCTTAGATGAGATCGATGGATATGAGCCTCCCTCGATCCAATGGTCCTGGTTGTATCAGGATTTCGGTAACCGGGAGTTTGAAATGAAGCAACCCCAACCATAGTCACTCCATTCCCTGAACTCTAAAATTCCTCCTTTGGTGAGATCGACGGGTGTGGGCTTACCTCGATCCAACGGCTTATGTTCTTTCGGGATTTTCCCCGAACCTTGACCACTCCTTTGACTTCTGCCGCACGTACCCTCTGACTGATACTTGGGACCCACCTTTCGACATTTCTCTCTTCGTGATTTTAGGAGTTGTGTTGACCATGCAACTCTACCTCTTGAGTCCCGAAACCCCAAAACCCGATTGGGGCCCAATGGCTATTGTCCCTCAACCTTTCGGGAATTTTTCCTTTTGCTCTTTGGGATTTCGCAACTCATGAAAATCCATAGCAGAGAGTTTCCTTACCTTTCGAAACTCTGATTCCTGAATTCCCGAAGCCTCACCTCCCACATGATCTATGGTTGAGATCTTCCTCGATCCGACGGCTCTGGATCTTTCAGGATTTCATGAATTGGGAGTTTGAAACTCTCGATTCCAAAATCACAGCCTCCTCTACTTTCCGAACCCCAAAATGTTGAAATGGGCTCAACGATGATTATCCCCTGACCAAATCTCGGTCCATGTGACTTCTTCCTTCGTGACCACAACCCTACTCCAAAGACAAGTCGTGTTTCATGAATTCGGGGTTTTCAATGCAAAGTGCCCTGACTCCTTGTCATCGAAATTGCTGAAATGCCGAACCCCGAAATGATGAAATGTCGAAATCCCACTCCAAAGTGAAATCAATGACTCCTGTTGCTTCTCATCCAACGGTCTCTACTCCTCCTGAGCTCCTGAATGCTAAAAGACACTCATACTTAACCTTCTCATAGATATACGAGATCCAACGGTCCACGGGATTTTTGGCACTTCTTCCACGAAGAAATCTCACCATTCGTTCATTCTTCTTCAAGGACCTCTAGCCAAAATGACTTCACGTCCTTCCACCTGAACTTGAATTCTACGAGATGATTTCGATCTTCGCCTTCCTTTGAACACTTCAAAGGTGCTATCCCTCCTGAGCTCTCACTTGCAAACTCAATCCCCAAAAGGAATCCTGCTCGCACTCCTTGCGACAACTTTCAAATAACCTCTGGTTATTTCAGTCTTCAACCCTGTGCACTCTTTGCAATAGTAGTCCTTCAACCTTCACCTTAGTTGATAAGTTCTAAGGCTTCAACCAGCTTGCGCACACCTTGCACGACTTTGTGCCTCACCTGCACTTTTGTTGGTTATGAGAACAACGATATCTCTCCTCAGCTTTATGAGATAAAACTCAGATCCTCATCAACGCACACATTGTGGACATTCACTGCACTCTTTGTAGGAATTATCAGGAAGAGAAACAATTGAAAATCATTCTTCTCCTCTCTCAGAATTCATACACTCAAGATGAAATCATACACACAATACAACATTGGAATAAATGAATAACAGAGAAACAAAACAACTGTAAACATACCATTTAACTAATGTAAATAGTAAGCATCATAACACCCTGAAAATTGAGTCAAAGTTTCATAAATTAACTCAACTGCTCCTATACATGGGTTCTTCTCTATAGCTCTCTGCTACAACTCTACATCTTATCCAATCTAAATGATGATAATCATACCATCATACAAGGGTGAGGGTGTCTATCATCCGTTTTCCCTCCTACGCTTCTAAATTGTCTACTTTAACATTCATATCTACCTACTTTACATTAACAGACTTAAATTCCTATTACATCCGACAGATGAGAGTAATTTCTCCAGATCTGTTCATATCTCCAAGACATAAATGTAAGTACGCTTCTCCTAGCTATTACATTAATGCTTTAGATTTCAAAATTCAAAACGTTTTCATAAAAACGTGTCATTTTTTCATCTACACGTCCAACTGTTCCTTTGGCTAGGCACGTGCTTTGTCTTTGTACGATGCTCCTGCATCATACTCCCTCTCTTGAAAATTTTCATGAACTCATGTTCATGAGTTCTTGCACAGTCTGCCCATGCTTTTGAATTGCTTCTTCATCCTCCCAACTAGCATCCTCAACTGCATGTCCCTTCCACTTGACCAAGTATTCAAAATACTCCTTTCTCTTGGTCTTTCTGCTAATCCTCTTGTCAATTATGCCTTCCATCTATGGCTTTTCAGCTACAGGCATTTGTATTGTCCATTGAATTTTTTCTTTCTCATCCTCTGTTCCTGCTTCTCCAGCTCTGTAAGGGTACAAATCCACAACATTGAATATCAGTGAGATTCTGACCCCATCGGGTAATTCAATCTCATATGCATTTGCCCCAAATTTCCTTATGACCTTGCACGGTCCAATCTTTTTCATCTTCAGCTTGTTATACGTTCCACTTGGGAACCTCTCCTTCCTCAAATGCGCAAGAATCAGATCACCAAATTCAAATTGAATTTCTCGCCCGTGTTGATCTGCTCTCCGCTTGTATTCTTGTCTTGAACTTTGCAATCGCTCCTTAACTCGGCTGTGAAGCTCCTTCATTCCTTCTGCAAAGTCTTCTGCACTAGCACTCCTGAATTCATTTTGTTCCGAATCTTTCAATTTAGAAACTCCCCTTGGCTGCATTCCATATACAATTTGGAATGGACTCTTCCCTGTACTTCTATTGAGTGAATCATTGTAAGAGAATTATGCCTGTGGTAGAATGTGATCCCATTGACTGTGGTGTTCAGTCACTAGGCTCCTTAGCAAATCTCCCAAGCTCTTGTTTCTGACCTATGTCTGTCCATCCGTCTGAGGATGATATGCTGAGCTAAAAGAAAAACTTGTTCCAAACTTCTTCCATAAGGTCCTCCAGAAATTCCCTACAAATTTAGTATCTCGATTAGACACGATACTCTTTGGCAAACCATGAAGTCTGACAACTTCCTTGAAAAATAGGTTTGCAATATGAGTTGCATCACTGGTTTTCTGGCATGGTATGAAATGTGTCATTTTTGAAAATTTGTCGACTACCACAAAGATTGAATCATATCCTCTCTGTGTTCTTGGTATACCCAATATGAAATCCATTCTCACTACGTCCCACAACCTTTCAGGTATGGGTAATGGCTGGTATAATCCTGCGTTCTGCCCTTTTCCTTTCATGTGCTGGCAAATTCTGCATCTATCCACAAATTTCTTAATATCTGTTATCATCCTTGGCCAATAATATGAGCTATTCAAATTTGAGAATGTCTTGTTATGACTGAAGTGTCCGACCAATCCTTCACTGTGTTTTTCCTTCAATAAATTCTCCCTCATGGAGCATTTTGGAATACATAGCTGATTTCCCCTGAACAATAATCCATCCTGGATCATGTATTCAGTCCATTGGCTTCTATCCCTGAGAGATGGATTCTCAAATGCCTTATATGCCTCCTTGAAGTTTGGATCATCCTTATACATTTCCTTAAGGTTATCAAAACCCAATGTTTTGACTCTGAATTCTTGCATAAGAAAACATTTCCTACTCAAAGCATCAACAACTTTGTTAGTAGTTCCAGAAATATGCTTGATCACAAAAGTAAAATTCTGCATGAATTCAATCTATTTAGCATGTTTTTGGTTCAACTTCTCCTTTCGATTCATGAATTGTAAAGCGTGATTATCACTGTACAAAACAAACTCCTTGGGAACCAAATAGTGTCTCCATTTATTCAGTGCTTGTATGACTGCATAGAATTCTTTGTCATATGTGGAGTACTTAATCTTTACTTCATTCAGTTTTTCACTGAAATATGCAATCGACCTGTCATCTTGGCTCAAGACCGCTCCAATTGCAAATCCACTCGCGTCACACCTGACCTGGAATGTCTTGCTAAAATCCGGCAAAACCAGAATTGGTTGCTCAGTGATCTTCTTCTTTAGCAGATTGAAATTGTTCTCTGCTTCCTCCGTCCAGCGAAAATATTTATGTCTTTTCTTCACCGTATCCATCATCGGTGTGCTAATTCCACTGAAGTTTCGAATGAATTTCCTGTAGAAGCTAGCCAAACCATGGAAGCTTTGAACTTCAAACATGCTCTTCGGCGATGGCCAATTCTTAATCACCTTTATCTTTTCTGGATCCATTTTTAATTCATTTACAGAGATAACAAAAGCCAAATAAATGAGTTATGTCCTCATAAATGATGATTTATTCATATTAATCACAATTTCTCCTGCTGTAATCTCCTCATTACTGCAACTAGATTCTTTAAGTGTTCTGCTTCTGTCTTGCTGAAAATTAATATATCATCAAGATATACAATGATGAGTTTCCCTATGAAATCCTTCAGGACTTCGTTCATCAACCTCATGAAAGTACTAAGCGCATTCGTTAAGCCAAATGGAATGACAAGCCATTCATACAGCCCCTCATTCATCTTGAATGATGTCTTCCATTCATCACCTTCTCTCATTCGAATTTGATGATACCCGCTTTTCAAATCAATCTTTGAAAAAAACTTCACTCCACTCAAGCAATCCATCAAGTCATCCATCCTTGGCAATGGAAATCTGTATCTGATGGTAATCTTATTGATTTCCCTTAAGTCTGTACACATTCTCCAGCCTCTGTCTTTCTTTGGGTTGAGCACTATCGGAACAACGCATGGACTCAAGCTTTCTCGAATCAATCCTTTGTCCATTAAATCCTGGACCTGTCTCTTAACTTCTTCATTTTCCTGCGGTGTCAACCGATATGCTGCTTTGTTCGACAAACTGGCTCCAGGTATAATATTGATATGATGAATTATACTCTTGATAGGTGGCAACGAACAAAGTAGTTTGTCCACTACTATATCAACAAACTCTCCCAGCAACTCCTGGATTTCTTCTGGTAAATCATCTATTCTCGTACTGGTCAAAACAATTTTGGGTTTCCTGACCACAATAAATTGTGTGTCTTCCTTCTTCTTAAGCTCATCAAGAAGTTCCTTCCCACTCATGAGAAGTACAGTGTTGCTCATTTCTATTTTCACCTCTTTATCCTTAATCGGAAACAACATGTGAGTCCTACCATTTTTTTCCAGGGTGTACGTGTTCTTTCTCCCATCATGAACCACGTTTCTATCATATTGCCCTGGTCTACCTAGCAATAGATGACAAACATCCATGGGAATGACATCACATAATATTTCATCTTTATATCCTCCTATTTTAACTTCAACTAAACACTATTTAGTGACATTTACCTGATGCCATTTTTGTAGCCACGAAACTCTGTATGGGCTTGGATGTACAATAGTCTCCAGCTCCAGTTTTTCTACCATCTCTGTAGATACGAGATTGTCTGTGCTACCACTATCCACTATGACCTTGCATACTCTATCTTTAGTTTTGCAAGCAGTCCAAAATAGACTGTTTCTTTGGGCTGGGTTCTCTGCCTCCTTCTCTGGCTTCAAGAGAACTTTCCTCATCATCAAATATCTTCCACCCTCAGCGTATTCTGCCTCGACATTCCATCCTTGAGATTCAACAATGTGAGTTTCACCACCACCTTTATTGTTATCTGGACACTCATAGGATTTATGTCCAATTTTTCCACAGACGAAGCATTTCACTTCACCTCCTCTACCTCTTCCTCTTCCTCTGGCTCAAGGAAAAGTATTCCTATCAACATACTGCCTTCCTTGTGAGCTTCCTCCTCTCTCAGGTTGAGTTTTTTTCCCCTCTTCTTTAGGTTTCTAAGTTCTGTCTTAGGCAATTATTTTTCCTCTGGCTTGACTTCTACCTCGGCCTCTTTGACCTTGCTTCTGGCTCAGCTTCTCTTCAGCTTTCAGATCTATCTGATAAGAATCTTCCACATTTCGAATGGTCATCATGCCCATCTCATCTTGAATGTCATATCGCAGACCATTCATGTACCTGGAAACTTTTTCATCATCGCTTTCCCAATGACCTGCTCTGATGTTTATCTTGTAGAATTCTTCAGTGTATTCCTTCACTGACATCAGCTTCTGTCTCAAATTCTGCATCCTCCGAAATAGAGTGATTTGATAATCCCTGGGTATAAATTAGGCTTTCATTTTTGCAACCATTCTATCCCAGCTTTTGATTTTTTGCTTGCCCTTGCAGCGTCTGTCAGCCTACAGTTCATCCCACCACAGTGTTGCATGCCCTTTAAGTCTAGTAACGACATGTTTGACTTTCTTATCTTCCTCGACATCTTCATAGTCGAAGTATTTGTCTAGAGATCTAATCTAGTCTAGAAGTTCTTCAACATCTAAGTTTCCCTCATACATGCGAATGCCCATTTTTTCTCTGGCACCTATCCTTGCAACAACCCTGGATAGGCATTCTTTTGCAGCATCTTTGACTACAAATTCTTCGTTTCCAGCTTCATTTTCACTTTCATCCTCGCTGATATCCCTAGCATCGACTGTTCACCTCTGTGCTGTCTCCATAGCATCAAGTCTGGCACGTAACTCATGCATTTCTCTTTCCACTGCTGGATCAAGAATTTCCCTATCTCTTCTTCTTGGCGGCATGGCTGAAAAATTTTCCTCTTTTCTCTCTGCTACAGAAAGCAAAGAATTTTTTCTGTTCTTTGATACCACAACTGACACAGACCCCCAACTCTCGGGCCAAGATCCGCACAGGAACAATCTTCTTTGAATCTGCAGAACCGAAATAGTTCTTTCAGGCCCTCACTGGAACCCCACAAATCCGATCCACAAGTCCTTCATGAAAACCCCACCTGCACAACGTGCACTAGGCATGAGTCTTCACCTCCACACGACCACCAGATATGACCTCCGACCAAGCCAAGAGATGTTTTTCGCATTTCGTGACTCAACGATGCAAGAGAGTCAAGTCTTTTGACTCTTCAAACCCTGGAACCCGAAATTGCTCCCTTAGAGGAGATTGATGGCTATGAGCCTCCCTCGATCCAATAGTCCTGGATGTATCGGGATTTCGGTAACCGAGAGTTCAAAATGAAGCGACCCCAACCACTGGTCACTCCATTCCCTGAACTCCAAAATTCCTCCTTTGGCGAGATTGACGGTTGTGGGCCTACCTTGATCCAACGACTTACGTTCTTTCGGGATTTTCACTGAACCTTGACCACTCCTTTGACTTCCGTCGCACGTACCCTTTGACTGATACTTGGGACCCACCTTTCGACGTTTCTCTCTTCATGATTTCGGGAGTCTTTTTGACCATGAAACTCTATCTCTTGAGTCCCGAAACCCCAAAACCCGATTGGGGCCCAATGGGAATTGTCCCTCAACCTTTCGGGAATTTTTCCTTTCGCTCTTCGGGATTTCGCGACTCGTGAAAATCTGCACCAGAGAGTTTCCTTACCTTTCGAAACTTCGATTCCTGAATTCCCGAAGCCTCACCTCCTACGTGATCTATGGCTGAGATCTTCCTCGATCCGACGGGTCTGGATCTTTCGGGATTTCACGAACTGGGAGTTTGAAATTCTCGATTCCAAAATCATAGCCTCCTCTACTTCCCGAACCCCGAAATGCCAAAATGTCGAAATGGGCTCAAGGACGATTATCTCCTGACCAAATCTTGGTCCATGTGACTGCTTCCTCCGTGACCACAACCCTACTCCAAAGACACGTCATGTTTCGCAACTTCAGGGTTTTCAATGCAAAGTGACCCAACTCCTTGTCATCGTAATTGTCGAAATGTCGAACCCTGAAATGTCGAAATGCCAAAATCCCACTCCAAAGGGGAATCAACGGCTCCTGTTGCTTTTCATTCAACGGTCGCTACTCCTCCTGATCTCCTGAATGCTAAAAGACACTCAGCCTTAACCTTCTCACAGATTTGGGAGATCCAATGGTCCACGGTATTTTTGGCACTTCTTCCACGAAGAAATTTCACCGTTCGTTCACTCTTCTTCAATGATCTCTGGCCAAAATGACTTGGCGTCCTTCCACCTGAACTTGACTTCTGCAAGATGATTTCGATCTCCACCTTCCTTTGAAAACTTCAAAGGTGCTATCCCTCCTGAGCTCTCACTTGTAAACTCAATCCCCAAAGGGAATCTTGCTCGCACTCCTTGCGACAAATTTCAAATAACCTCTGGTTATTTGAGTCTTCAACCCTGTGCACTCTTTGCAATAGTAGTCCTTCAACCTTCACCTTAGTTGATAAGTTCTAAGGCTTCAACCATCCTGTTCACACCTTGCATGAATCTGTGCCTCACCTGCACTTTTGTTGGTTATGAGAACAACGATATCTCTCCTAAGCATTCTGAGATAAAACTCAGATCCTCGTCAATGCACAGCTTGTGAACGTTCACTACACTCTTTGCAGGAATTATCAGGAAGATAAAAAATTGAAACTCATTCTTCTCCTCTCTCAGACTTCATACACTCAACATGAAATCATACACATAATACAACATTGGAATAAATGGATAATAGAGAAACAAAACAACTGTAAAGATACCATTTAACTAATGTAAACAGTGAGCATCATAACACCATGAAAATTGAGTCAAAGTTTCATATTCTAACTCAAGTGCTCCTATAAATGGGTTCTTCTCTACAGCTCTCTGCTACATCTCTACAGCTTATCCAATCTGAATGATGATAATCATACCATGTAACAAGGGTGAGGGTGTCTATCATCTGTTTTCCCTCCTACGCTTCTAAATTGTCTAATCTAACATTCATATCTACCTACTTTATATTAACAGACTTAAATGCCTATTACATCCGGGAGATGAGAGTAATTTCTCTAGATCTGTTCGTATCTCCAAGACATAAATGTAAGTACTCTTCTCCTATCTATTGCATTAATGCTTCAGATTTCAAAATTCAAAACGTTTTCATAAAAACGTGTCCTTTTTTCATCTGGATGTCCAGCTGTTCCTTTGGATTTGTACGATTCTCCTGCATCACTACCTCAACTAAATATGGCCGCCAGAGACATGTCATGGGAAATGTTTGAGGAACGGTTCCGAGAGAGGTATTTTTCAGAGGAATTCATTGAGCACCAACTCAATGAGTTCAACACCTTAAGACAAGGTGGTCATATCATGCCAGAGTATGAGGCCAGATTTAGGGAGCTACTTCGGTGTGCTCTGCATATGAACACGAAGAAGTTGAAGGTCAACAA
>ML778047.1:208022-244379 GCA_009831015.1 Picea engelmannii
TTGATGTTTTTTATGAAAAAATATGGGTTTTTTGGGCCAGAGTTCTCGTTTTGAGGTCACAGTTCTCATTAAGTTGGTAACTATGTTACATTCGTACAAAGGTGAGGATCCTAATGCCTCAGGAGTTTCGTGATGCAGTCCAGGAAGCCCTCATAGATGAGGAAGAAATGGCAATGGGGAACATGGCATGACTCCTGCAAGTCCGACGTGAAGATAACATATGCATCGCAACAACATTGCCCGCATCAGTAACAGTTAGGCCAGTTCAGCAGAATATACCAGGATCTCAGGCTAGTAGGCCAACAACTTCTACTTCAATAACAAAGAGTACTAGACCGAAGACCAGATGTTGGACAAGTGGAGAGACACATTACTAGCGAGACTGTCGAGTTGAGAGGGATAGAGCAGCCCGATCAACGGAACCCTCTATAGTTGGATATTTTGGAAAGACCCATAGGATTCACATAGAAGTGAATAAACTCCAGGCCGAGCACTGGTCCACTGTTCTCAAGAAGCCATGCACCATTGTCGACCAAACTTTTGGTTTTGGATAGAGATAGGTACTACAGGAGAGCATGTGTAAGGATGCGAGCTATATGTAATCCTAGCGTTGAATGACAAGGGCGAGGTGGAAGGATTAGAAAATCTTCAAGCAGTACGAGTGTTTGCGGGTGTGTTCCCAAAAGAATTTCCAGGTTGTTGCCCGAAAGAGAGTTGGATTTTACCAATGACTTAAAAAATAAAACTCAACCGATAGCAAGAACGCCTTATCAGATGTCGACCCCAGAGTTAGAGGAGTTGAAAATGCAACTGAAGGAGTTGTTGGACCTAGGAATTATACATCCAAGTGCATCACCTTGGGGTGCGCCTATTATTTTCATATGAAATAAGGATGGGTCATGGTGACTTTGTATTAACTACTGTCAAATGGACAAGGCAATGATCAAGAACCAATATCCATTGCCAAGAATAAATGATTTGTTTGATAAAATTAAAGGTGTGAGAGTGTTTTCGAAGATCGACTTGATATCAGGATACCATCTGTTACGGATCAAGGAGGAAGAAATTTCTAAGACCACATTCAAGACGAGGTTTGGACATTACAAGTTCATCATTTTACTGTTTGGACTGAGAAAATCCCCAAGGTATTCATGAGCTTGATGAATGGGGTGTTCTACGAATACTTGGAAAATTTTGTTCAAGTATTCATTGAAGACATCTTGATATATTCTTGGACGATGGAAGAACATGACAAACATTTGTTCTTGGTACTACAATGTTTAAGAAAGAACAAATTATATGGGAAGCTGTCGAAATGCTCTTTTTATCAATCAAGGATTCATTATTTAGGGCATGTTATCTTCAATGAAGGTATTGTTGTGGATCCAACGAAGGTAGAGGCTATTATGGAGTGGTATTCACTGACGAACATATCAGAAGTACGTAGGTTCATGGGTTTAACTAGATATTATCGACGGTTCGTCGAAGGTTTTTCGAAGATAGCAAATCTGATTACGGAATTGGAGAAGAAAAATAAGAAGTTTGTATGGACTGATAAATGCACGGAAGCATTTTTAAGGCTCAAGGAGATTTTGAAGATAATGCCAATACTAAAAGTCCCTGACATGGACAAGGACTTCTTGCTATGCATAGATGCATCCCAGGAAGGTTTAGGTGGAGTCTTGATGCAAGACATTCGAGTGATCTCTTATATCTCAAGAAAGTTAAGAAAGCATGAGGAGAACTACACAAAAAACAATTTGGATTTATTGGCCATTATGTATTCCTTGAGAGTGTGGAAACACTACTTGATTGTACGGAAATTCGAACTGAAAATAGACCACTGTGGTTTGTAGCACATATTTACGCGAAGTGTCTTGAACGTGCAACGAAGGCGTTGGTCATAACTACTTAGCGAGCACAATTTTTAGATTACCTACATAAAATGAACAATGAACAGAGTGGAAAATGCGTTGAGTCGAAGGCCACACATATTTTCGGTGATACCTCTTCAGATGAATATTCGTGAAACGATTCCAACTATACAATGTGATGATGACTGGTATAAAGAGGTTAAGGAAAATATCAGACTAGACACCATGTTGGTACCAAAATTTGAGGTATTTACTGTGGAAAACGATGGATTAATGAGATATAATAACTGGATTTACATACCACCTAACGACGATTTGAGAAGTTTGATCTCAAATAAAGCTCATAGATAAGTGTACATGGCTCATCTAGGAGTCACGAAGATGAAGGCAGACCTTAAACCCTTATTCTTCTGGAGAGAAATGAAGGAGGATATAGTTAAGTATGTGGCGAGATGTCTAGAATGTCAACAAGTGAAGGTTGAACATAGACATCTGACAGGATTACTACAACCACATGCTATTCCAAAATCGAAATGGAAGTTCATTTCGATGGACTTTATTGTGGGATTACCGTTGACGGCTAGGAGACATAAATCTATTTTTATGGTAGTTGACACTCTGATGAAGAGTGCACATTTTATCCCTGTGTGTACACTGTATCAGGTGCCAAACATAGCTATAATTTTCATCAGTGAGATTATGAGATTGCATGGATTGCCAAAGAGGATCATATCTGATCGAAGATCGATGTTTATAGGATGATTTTGGACTATTTTCCAAGAGGCCTTAGGAAGCCAAATTAACTTTAGTACCACGTATCACCCGGAGAAAGATGGGAAGACATAAATAACAAACCAAATCTTGGAAGATATGTTGCGTATGTACATGATGAACTAAAAAAGTGTTGGGAAGAGTTCTTGCCACTGGTAGAGTTGCATACAACAACAACTATCAAAGCACCATTAAGATGACACCATTTGAGTTTCTTTACAGATGACCATGTCAGACGCCTTTGGATTTGGATCGGATTGAGGATAGGGTCCTGGTAGGACCAGAAGTGATCCAAGAAATGGAAGAGAAAATGAAAATGATAAGACAAAGGATTAAAGAAGTGCAAGATCAACAAAAGAGTTATGTTGATGCACATTGCATTGACTGTGACTATGAATTTGGAGATCGAGTTTTCTTGTAAGTGAAACCCCACCAGAGTTTGATTAAGTTTGGAAGGAGTGATAAAATCTCTCCTAGGTAGTGGGACCTTTCAAAGTTGTGCAAGGAAGTAACCTGTGGCCTATCGATTGGCCTTGCCTCATTCTTGGAGGCGTATGCACGCTTATTTGTATATGTTACGCGATATTATGTTAGTGATCCTACACATGTGATTGACATGAGTTCCTTGTGGGTGTCTGACGAGGGTGCACTCATGGTGGAGCCAATCCACATTTTGGACCCTGACATTCGACAACTACGACATCGAACAGTCGATCAGGTCAAGGTCCAGTGGGAAAATTATAGTCCACACTTGACTACCTGCGAGGACGCATATGATATGCACCAACACTTTACATTTTTGTTAGATAGTTAGACATTTAGATTTTGTCAGATGCTTTATTTACTGCACATATATACTATGAAAATTCGAGACAAAGTTTAGAATAAGAGGGGGTGTAAGTAACATCCCTCTCTTGTGCACACATGATTTGACTTATCCTTTGAGGACACTTGCGTGCAAGTGATCCGGTTTTGCATATGGTTGTCTCTCTCACTTATGGATTTAGATGATGATGTTGTTGAATTATGATGTTATGTTATTTGATATTTATGTATAGATAGGTGCTATTAATAGGTTTCTCCTGAGTCTGCAGGACGCTCGACATATTAAGGATGTGATGCCATCAATGGACCTCCTTGGACTCCAGATCGAGTCACAGAGTGGACAGTTTATGGTTTGGGTATTTCTATTTATGCATATGTGACATATGATCGGGTATATTGTGATTTTGTTTATAGATCATTGACAATGTTTCATTGATGGATGCAGGCTGACGATTTCTTGATAATCAGACTCACATAAGGAGTAAATGGGCTATGCACAACAACTAGGTATTGAGGGAGAGGTGTGGAAGCTTCCCTGCCACAACCTACTAGCACTCCCACCGTGGCTCGAATTGTAGGTTAACGATTACCTAGTTCGAGTGATCCATGATGTCATGAGGGAAGACTGAGACAGTCATTCACAAAGATTCTAAGGGGCGTGCAATAAGGCAAGGTCCTTATTCCTTAGAGGCCTTTAGTCTCTCAAAAGGTCGTCTGATGGAGTATTGACTCAAAGGGTTGGAAAACTACCAAAATCAATCAAAGGAAAGTGACACCCTTGGAGCACATAGTGCGTCTTGAAGGGAACATCACATAAGTAAAAAATGAATAAAGGAGAGTGGCACCCTTGGAGCACGTAGTGCATCTTGAAGGGAACGTCGCAATTTCAATAAAGGTGAGTCAATGAACCTAGGTGCCTAGAAAACAATAATTGTTTTGACATGGTCGGCCTTAAAATAAATATTAAATGAGTAAATTTTATAAATTATAAAATCTCCTTGAAAATTCTAAGCCTAGGTCTAAATAGGGTAAGAAGACTAAAAAATAAATAATCAATTAATAAAAGGGCATGAATAAAAAACAAGTTAAGAATTAAAAGAGAAATATTTTATCTAAAGATTTAATTACTGATTATGTGCAAGACATGCTAAATTGGAACTAAGACAAGAAAGGGAATGAATGTAAAAAAGAATGTGGAAACATAGAATGGAATTTAGTCTAGTCTAACTAAATAACTTTCCTAAATGAAACACAACTAAGTTTTAGAAATGCGTCAGTCATTAAAAAGGAAATAGAGGGAATAAAGGGACAACGATGAGTGTTTTTAGGAACACTTTTAGGATGGGTGAGGAAAATTGAAATTTAATTAAATTAAATAAGTGAATTTCTGGTGAAACTAAGGGATCAAGTGGCAAGTGTATGGGGGAGAGTTTTTTCTAATTAATTTTTAATAAAATGAATTAAACGTGCGAATGGAAAGAGGTCACTAAGAAAAACTCTATAAAAGTAATGACTTAGAAGAGGAATGTATCATGACTGATATGTGTAACGTTATGCTGTCAGAATTGTCTTTGAATGATTTTATTTGTGAGAGCTGGGATACCCAACTCGAGAAGGAGAGTGGTATCTCGACCTTGCGAGGTGATCTAGGAGCTAGAGTATTCTGGTTGTGGTTGTGTGTGGCCCCTTTGCGGCTCGGGGGATAAGGGGAAGAAGAGTAACCCTAGAATTATCTAGGAGGTATCGGTGAAGTATCAATGATTAGCAAGAAGAAGGACAGAAGGATCACCAGTAGCTGAAGAACGTCTCCATGCCCAGTTTCATTGATGACGGTAATCTCATTAAGTTGAATTGTAATAGATTGATCGCATTTGTAGATTTATTTTATTTTCCGCAGCTTTGATGTTGATTTTTTTCTCAATGGATTTAATGGTAATAATATTCAATTATGACTGCATAGTTTTTTTTTATCCTCACCGCAACTGTAGTAAAATATTCGCTATCCAAATAATTGTAAATCCCCCAATGGTTGCATCTTAAAGAAGGCAATCCTAGCTTCACCTTTTTATTGTTTGTTGATCTCCCTTTTTAGTATGTTGAATTCTACTTGCATGTTGCTGGTCATTCATGTAATTACCAGAAAAAAAACTCTCGATGACTACCAACAAACTCAATTGACTTCTAGAATTTTCTGGTTAATATTTATGCGTTGTTGGGTGGTACGCGTTGTGGTATAACAGAAGGATTTCTGGTTCTCTATTCTCTGGGTTGAGTTTTCCCTAAAGATCTGAATAACCCTTCAACTGCCAAACGAGTCAATTTCTGAGAATTCCATGTTGTGTTACACTGTCCTTCTCCAAGCCCGGTTTTAAGGGGAAAATGATATGAGGTTCATTCTGTTGATGAAAGTCTGGGAGAAATCTATGGGCATTTCTCTATGTCTGGATTATAATTATGGGCAGAGAGCCTCTTATCGCGACCTTTGTATGGGTGGCGGTTTTCCTTGGTTTAAATCCCATCCCTTTTGCTGTAAATTCATTGGGTGTGAGTCGATTTATGTCCACTAAGATCCCTTTTGGGGTGACGAATGCACGAGCATACAACTTCAACGGTTCCTTGAAAGTCTAAATTTCGTACCTTTGTGTGTGATAGGAGAGCGCCCTCTTTGTCCTGGGTTTTTCCTAGGTCCCTCAGAAGGAAGTGCACACCTGCACGAATCCCTAGTATTTCTTCCTCAAATTCCAAGAGTCTTTTGCGTGGTACGCTGTCTCTGTTCCTGATTTTATTTTAATTTTTTTTCTATTTATCTTTTAGCGAGGGTGGGAGGGGAGTTGAGTGATTTAGAGTGTGATTTTGCGAGGAGGGATTTGTTTTGGGTGGGATTCTCCCTCCTTTCCTTTTGCTCAAGATGGGAGAGACTACCTCTCCTCCAGCTTGAATCACTCACGATTTCATTAGTACACTACTGTTGAGCTTTGTGCACAATGTTTCCCCTTCGTGGGCTCCCTCCTTGGCACCTGGTGAGAGTTGTCTCATGACCTGGAAAACTCCTCATTTTTAACAGTACTCATTACCCTCAACAAATATTCCTATATTATGAAGCTTGAATTATTAGAATGATTCTTAACATTTAAATGCTAGAATCCAAATTGTTGTGACATATTCTATGCATGCAAATTTTCTTAAATTAATTATAAAAATTTTAGATCAGAGGTTTTTCTATATTAATTATAAAATAAAATTTATAGATCAGATGATTAGATTACCATTAAATGATCCTTCATTTATCGCCCATACTTTTGCATGGATGATAGATAGTTATCTCATATGTGTGACCTATTAATGCCATCATTGATACTTTAATCCAAGATAATATGTATATTAAAGTCATTAATTAGGTAACCAAATCATTATTTAATAGTCCTTAATTATTTAAACACTATTAATTAATTATCATTAATTACTAATAATCATCTGATGATTAAAATTCAAGAATGAATCCATGAACTTGTTATTAGCTTGAATATTTTAAACTCTATCCTTAATCATGCATAACTGGGTCAAGATTTCATCCTTATCTTACTTGACCCTCTTTTAGGTTAACTAGGAGCTAACTCCTTTATTCCTTGTACAAATGTTGATAGTAGTAATAACTTGGTTAAAGGATTAACATACTCCTTTCCAAAAATTTCTTGATGATTTTATTATTATTCTAGACTTGCATAAATGTAATGAGTGGAATTATTGCTTAAATCTTGTTCTCCATAAGGTTAATTGAGATATTATGGTTTAACTTTCCCACAGTTACTTGATTTTCCTTGCTACTTCATACTACTCTAAATTGGGATTCACACCCTTTTAAAAAAACAAAACTTTATGTTTTGGTCCTATTTATTATTATAATTTGAATTCTAAAGTAATTATATTCTGAGCGTTTATGGAAAAATGAAGGACATAGGATTGACTAATCTTACATGATCTCTTGCGCCTGTAAAAATAGATGATTACCATGTGCCATGAATTACATCACACTAAATAATTAAATTATTTTCATGCATTGAATAATGATGATATAGGTTCCCGAGGTATATGACAGACGGTGCCAGAGTGTGCTGTTAAGGCACTCTGCGTTGTTAAATTCATCGGTTTGAAACCTACGGGGACAAAAAATCCAGCCATGTTAAAGGTTGGTGTGGCTCAGGCTGGGTGCAATCCCCGAGTGATTTTGATGGCTTAGATGCCGCTGAGTCGCAGTTTCTCAGCCATAGGCTAGTCCTGCATGTCACAGACAAACTAGCAAACAAAATAATAATAATGATGATATAGGTTTAATTAAGTAGTTAAGATTAACTGCGTGCTTTGATTGATGTTGATTTAAGCTTAATTCGGTAATTAGATAAAGTGCGCATCTTGAAAAATAAAGTTATTTTTACTTGCTCCCTTAGAATAATTTTGTCATAGGGTTGATTTATTAAATATATTCTCTTGTGCCTTGTGAAGTAAAGTCAATATCTCATGCATCTTGAATTGTTGATGTGTAAAGGATGGATTAATTGAATATAATGCCTGTGCGCAATTCAATAATGTGATGTATGACTAGTTGATGAATTAGACTCCTTGCGTGCACTTAAATATAATGTAATGTATGATGTTTAGATATTGGACTTCTCGCACAAATGGAATTTAATGTCATGAATGATGGTTTTAGATTTTAGTCTTCTTACGCGAAATGAAATTTATTATGATAAATGTTTGCATATCGTGATTGGGATTTGTTCCACGAATATAATTGATGATTTCTTTTTCACCTTGGATTTATTGTGGTCTATGATGTGTTATGCGAATGATTTCTCATGCGCCAGGTGTAATTGTGGAACATGATTGATGGGTTGATGAAATTGATTATCGTTGATGTTGTTGATTTAACATAGTTAGTTTGGACTTGATTATGTTAGTGGGATGTAGACACCTCGTTCCTCAGAAAAGTCGCCAACCCTGAGACCTTAAATAGTTAAAATCAATTGGAACCTGGGCTTGAGCATTGCTTATGTGTCCTGGAGGTCCTAACCTTGCAGGGTAGGTTGGGCGGGTAGTCATTTTATAATCTTTATCTGATTGAATGTTGTTTTAATTAGCTTCAAGCTTTTATGATGTGCTAATATGCTATGCTATCTATGTTTATGTGTCGCTATCCTTCATTGATGCGTTGAATGTGTCGTTAGTGATTTACATGATGGGTAATGGGTATTTATTTAATTATGATGTAGTGAATATGCATTTTCATGATCATGTGTTGATGTTAAATTCTTAATGCAAATAAATAAAAAATTACCTTTTTTTGTTCGACTTTTCTTATGCGTAACAGAGGGATTTCACAACTTGCTCATTCCACCATAAACATGTTCTTTCAATTACTAGAACTTATAACCAAAAATTTAATCCATTGTGCAAACTGATTATAACGTATACACATATTAAATCACCCCAACATGACAATAATGTGTGTATAAATGAGGTTTTAATATCATTGTTGCATACTTTTTCTCAATCTCCTTTTAAAACAAAGTCATACCCCCTATCATATTCATTAAAATTTCATCACAATGCTTTCACCCCACTATGATTTCACCCAGTCTCTTAGCCATGCTTTCATCCCTCATATCACATCATCAATTTTCCTAGTTTGCACCCTCTTTATTGTTGGTCAAAGTTCTGCTAGTTGACAATGATTTCATTAGTTTTTAGATTGTCTTTTATGTGTGTTTCTAAAAATAAAACAAAACAAAAGTTTCATACATAAATATGTGTTTTCATTTCTTTCATAAGAATTAAACATGTGCATTCATCAAAATTGATTTCTTAGGTTATGTTTTAATACATCTTTATGCATGCATAAGAAATTGATTTCTTCATACTCAACATTCCATTAAAAATACAAATTATCTTTGACCAATTGCACCCAGATTTGAATAATTAAGAGATTGGATATTGAAGTGTCTCATTACCATTCCATTCATTGACATTTATTTGTAAAATTATGCTTGAAAATCCAATAAAACAATATACAAGAAATTGTTCTAATACCATTACACCATCTTCTTACACTTTGATTGCTTTTACTGTTTATGATAAATTGTCAAATCCGCAATTCAAGTGAACATAAAAGAGTGCATTTCTCATTGTCCAATCTTTTCATTAATCAGATATTCATTATTCTTTCATGCATTTTTTGTAGAGTCCACTCTTATTTTTGTTGACACTTGTAACCATTTGAAGAATTTTTCTTGAGATCCAATTTTAGATTAATTTAATTTATTGGTCATTATTGGTTTTCTTTCATTGTGATTTGGATTTCCCATAGTTTATTTCCTATCACTTGAATTCATTTTTGTTTGCTTGTTTCTTTTATTTCATTTAAGTGTGGATCTGCTATAGGAAATAATCATTGAAGGACATGAAACTTAAGTAAGATACTCAAGATTAATCACACGAACATCACCTTGAGTGTATGAAAGAATGTGATCTAAGCCTTTATAGCACTAAATTATTTATGTGTCCCAGTGATGAATCCTTAGTGTTTATCTCCAACGATGAATCCTTAGTGTTCAACTTTATTGACATAACATTTATTGAGGCCCCAGAATGAAGCATACAATTGTTCAAGCGAATGCCATTCATGCCTAATGAAAGAAAGAGAGGAGTATTCTTGTCCCTTTGCCGATCGAGGTACATAGTATTCAAAATGATAGGAGGGTATTCCTTCTCGGTCGGTACCTGTAATATATTCAATATTTCCCTTTACATAGAAGGGATCTTGCACATATCTATTACACAAACCGTCATTTTTAGTTTTCCAAACATGCTTGCAACATCTATATTCAACTGAACTTTCTCTGTTGGAGTTGGCTTAGGAATAAAATCATGTATTGGAGGTGGAGGAGGTGGGGCCACCTTCTCTGCTAATGAAAGAGGAGTGTTTGGTTTTGAAATAGGGGTTGAAGCTTTATTTATTCTAGTGTAGGTCAAATATTCCCTCCTTCTTAATTCTTTCTTTTGATCATCTATTAACTGATTCAATGATCGAAGTCTCCACTCTCTTTATCCTCAGATTCTGGCTTCATTGATTTGTTCTTTTGTGACTTGTTCCTATTGTAAAACATAGATCATATCCATGAAATTCATATTGTCGGGAGAATATTCTTCTCTTCATGGAAATTCATATTCTCTCTTATGTTCTTGGCATGGAAGGCACCAAGCTTCTGTGTCAACCATCCCAACTAGTTTCAAAGTATCTAGGGCCTTTACCTCTTGTTCAGGCCTTGGTTTCCAACCCATGGAATCTCTCTATTGTATGGTAAACTGAGGTTTGGGAGCATATTGATTTCTCTCTATAGTAGTCAAACGACCCATAATCGAGTTCTACACCTAGGTAAATTGAGTACTCATATGATCTATCTTTTGATTCAAGAGGGAAATCAGATCAGGAGTACTTCTACTGTAAACCTTAGTGTTTTCTTCTTCCTTGATGTGAAGGTACTAAAAAGGTTCCACCCTTGAATCAAGAAGATTTTCTTCAATTCCAACACTGTATTCTTTGTCCTGTGGCAAGAATGTGGGCTTATTGTCCTTTAGGATGAAGTGAAACCTCCCTTCAAAAGCATTCATATAGAGGAGATAGAAAGATGAGGCCTCAAGATGAAGTTTTGTTAGAATCTGGTTATACAACCTATCAAATATAGTGTTGAATTATTTCATTGTCTCGTTCTCCTTTTTATTTATCTAATTAAATTGAGCTCCAAGCATCCCATCATCTTTGTTTGTTGACCATCTTCTCTTAAATAAGTTGGAAAAACCTTCATAGGACATGAGATGGTTGTCAAGAAGACCTTTGAACCAATCAAGAGTTTTTTCAGTCAATGATGAGGTGAACAACCTCATGGACACGTATTCATGCTCAGTACCTACATTGTCCATGTCTCATCCCATGTCATAAAGATGATCCTCATCATTCACTACATTATTCCCTAGGAACTTTGGCAACCACTTGTTTGACCATTTTGTCATTGCATTGGGTTATCCCTAGATAATGGACATGTTAAGGGGTTTGCAGAGGGATTTTTCCCAAGGGTAAGCCATTGGAACAAGGGAAAGGGTACTGTTGAAAAGGGTTTTGACAAAGAGAGGCTTGAGGGAAGGTACTATATGGTAAACCTTAGAAGGATTGAACCTCCCAGGGTGAAAATACTTGGAAGAGGAAGGGTTATGGGAAGGTAGAGTCACCAGATGAGGTTTAATATGAGCTCATAAATAAAGGTGGAAATGGAATTTCCCTTGGATGGAGTCTCCAAGAAATCTAGGGAAAATGCTTTGGGATAGCTTGCCAAACTATCGTTAGTGTTCGGAAGAGGATTCAAAATCCTCCCTGACAATGACGCCAAAATGTTATTGCACAAATTTTAGGTTGGTAAAATCTTGACCCAACCACCAATTGGAGAAAACTAAGAGAGAACCTAACCATTGTCACCTTAGACAGGTGTTCCCATCACTTTAGAGGTGAGGTATTCACCTCAAGGGGGGAATCCCAGTGACCCTAAGAGGGATTGAGATGGAAAATGAGATGTATGAACGAAATCCCCTAAAGTTCAAGTTTCTAGATGGAAAAGGGAACTTGGAAATGAGTCTATATGGTTTCTTAAGGTTGCCAATGATTTGAGTAACCTGCCAAGAATGAATACTTGCCTGAGACACAAGGAAAACCAAGTATATGATATAATATGTCAGTTAGACAAGAAAGTCAAGCTTGATGTCCCTAATTGCAGAAATAATAAATGATATATATCAGCATATAAAATATAAAAAAGGAGCAAGTTCAAAATAAGTTCTAAAATTCCTATTTGATAAGCAAGAGACAAGCTAGTAAAGACTAGTTCAACTCAACAATGATAGAGTAAGACTTTAGAAAAAAAGAAAGGTTGTCATAAAAATCTTAATGCAGTGATATTTATCATCCTTGTGGATGTATAAAACTAAGCCTTATAACAGAAAAAACATGCAATCAAAATTACTTCCAACTAGCTCAAAAATTGTGCTAGGGTTAGTAGTTTGTTAGGGATAAGTTTTAGCCAAATCCTAGGGTTAGTTTAGGAGTTATCTAGGGTTAGAGGGTCAGATTTTTGTAGATCTAATGGATTTAGGTTAGTTTTGTAAAAACAACAAGTTTTAGAGGGTGAAAGAGGATGCCTCAATGAGGCAAGATAACCTAGGGCTCAAGGAACAACATCCAAGTGAGAGAACCTTAAAACTTCAACTTTTCACGTTTACCAACGCAACGTTTTATTTCTCCAATGAAACGACTAGTGCCTTTGATTATGGGTTAATGGGGTCAAAAGAAAAGATCTAGAGCTACTACCTCCTTCAGGGTATAAATCCTCTTATTCCCCAAGGAAAGTAACCTTAGATAGGGTTTAAAACTAAGGGGTGTATGCCCTTATACTTCTTTAGAAAACCCTTGCAAACAATAATTCTATGCTTAAATTTATGGTGGAGATAAAATATGGGGTGTATGAACTTATACTCCCTACCTATACTTATCAAAATCAAGCTTGAGCTTGAATTACAAATGATAGCAACAAGTAAAAATCCTTACCAATCCAAATAACAACAAGTTAAACCATAACATGCCAAGATAACCACCACAAATAGATATAAAATGACCTCCAAGAGCTAGCGCATCTTCATCATCTACTCCATAACAAAAAAGACACCATATCATAGAAAAATATAAAAAAAAAAACCTTAAGGGTAGCGAAAATTTCAGTCCAATACTTCTCACAATGGGAGAGTTATCCTTTAAAATGAGATCTTATGATCTCTATTTATACAAAATATCATTCACATAGTTTTTCCACATTATCAAGGGTAAAACATAAGATAATGGGTACAAAACCCTTAACTTACCCCTTGTAACAAATTAATATGAAACAATTCAATTAAAATTCACTTTTACACAAAGGAAACCTTGGCATAAGGTGATATCATCCCTTTAGGGGACATTTTGGCACTTTGAAGAAGTCATTGGGGTAGTATATGCATGGCTAGGCCTCCAAAGGTAACTTTTAACTCATCCAAGTATTCTCTTGATGGTATTCCATCTTCCTTCCTTAAAAACGTACCACATGTGATCAAGCAACACCTTCACCACCAAACCCTAGCCCTCTAGGTGACGTCAAGCTTCTAAAAGTGATTTTTGGCCTCTCCTAGGAAAAATGTTTGGCATGTAAGGGATAGGTCATGTCATCCATAATGTCTTCTTGGCCTCCAAATTTACATCTCTATCATATAGCATGTGGGCCCTTGCCATCCAACTTGTGGGATTCAAGCCCCATGGAAGCCCAAGCTAGGCTTGTTCTTCTAAAATTGTCCACCAACTAGGTCCTGAAAAGACAAATAAGCACACTCTCCAAGGATCTCAAGTCATGATATCATGGCGAGTAAATCAAATCAATAAATGATACACCTAAGCATGTGCATCAAATATTACCCAGTCAAACAAGTAAGTGGTCAAAGACATTATGTGACTTGCCAAGATTAGATATGTGAGGGTTGACAAGGTGTCCTATTTGGTAGATCTTTCACTAAGTCAAGGAGTGTCTCCAAAGTGATCCCTCTCTAAGCCATGTGAATTAGATGAAGTGGTTATGTATTGAGACTCACTGGGCATGGGGTTCATGACACACAAGGGGTTGTAGTGTCTCATTCATGGGTGCCTTTGTAGAGGGTGTGTGGCACCTTTGTTTGCAATGTACTTTTTCTAAGCCCATCCTCTTTCCATTATTTGTTTCTTTCATGTTTTAAGGAATGAGTTGAAATCCATTGTCCTGGAATGGTGTATAGATAATGATAGTATCACTCACAAATACCTCACAGAAATGAGAAGGATGGCTCGTGATGAGACCCCCTTTCTCTTGGTTGTGTAACTGAGACCCACTACCCTAGATTGGTGGCCAAATGATGGTAATTTCATACCATTAGATACCCATGATTATTATAGGTCAGCTCGTGATGAGACCTCCTATCCTCCAACTAACCCCCTAAGAATTCACTATCATTTATTCTTGTGGGTCCCCCTTTTCCTACAGAGAAGATTTTCATTGCTTTCTCGGGGAATCCCTGGGTGAAGTATCTCGAAGGTTTATATATATGTTTTTATATTTTTATCCAACAACAATCCCTTTGGGCCTTCAACCCCTTATTCTCATGGAATGAGGGACAACCTCTTCTTGGGTCAATACACCCTAAAATCCCAAGATACAAGGAAATGGGCAGTTTTAGATTATGGAAAGTGGTAAGTATGGTTGGGAATGATATGATGGATATTCAAGGGAGTTCATAGTAGAAAAACCATTCCCTAGGAAGACCACTTACTAGGGCACAATTTCAACCACCAAGGTGAAACAGGGAAAACAACATAATGTCCAATCATATGTCGTGAAATATCAAAGTAGTCTAAGATACAACATACTCAAATGCCTCAAATATTGAAATGACACTCACCATAATACCTGACTTGTTCCTCATGGAGCAATGCCCTGTGCCTCTCAGAATCCAGCTGGTGTGGTGGATGCAGTCTGAAATTCTTGACCTTTGTGGTGGTGATAAGGGTCTCCATCTGTGCATGTGGATTGTTTTTTCCTATATTCTCTCGACACTCCATATCTGCAACCTGAGGGCCTCTAGACATAATCTCCTTAGTTATCCCACAAAATTGGGATAACATGTTCAACGTCACATGATTTCTTCACTATACCATTTAGTGAAACCCCCCTCTACATCCTTGACCATTTTCTACTCCTCACTCTAATGAAGCAATGAAACAGTGGGTATAATGCATTTAAGGAATTTTATTTTATAAAACCCCTCTTCAATTGGGTTAATGTGAAACACTTCATTTGGATCTTCACTCTCAATATTATAGTCAAGATTAGGATATTGACTCTCAATATTAGCCTTAGCAACAAGGATAACCTTTTGAAACATATTAATTATCCATAGATTCCTATGAATTATTGTGTAATGCATAGTTTAATATAAAATATACATAATATCATTAAAGTATCAATAATTTATTAAAATATTGAACTAATTTTGATAATGCTTCTTTCTCGGGTTGTCCAATGCTTGACATTGGTTGATCTAAGGTGGTAATAAAAACATATATTTGTAGTATATGGTGTCACCTCCTATTTTTAAAAGTCAAAGAAAAATTAATCCTAAATCATTACCCATAACAAATATAGAATTCAGGACAACATTCACCATGATTTACATTGTGTGAGATACATTTGTGGGAAATGCATTTTTAGACTACATGTATGCCAAATACATCATGTGAGATGCCTCTTTAGGAAATGAATTCCTAAACAATATGTTTCTAACATATTTCTTGAAAGAATGCCTAAATGGTTTATTGTGCCATGGAATGCAGTCATTGTTGGTTATTCACATAATGGATACCTCTATGAAGCATTGGTGTTTTTCAATTAAGTAGTTTGAAGCATTGGAATTTTCCATTTTGTTGGTTCCATTATTTTTATATGGTATGACCCACTAGAATTGCATAAGTTTCAAACATATAAGATTGAGTAGAATTTTATGAGACTGTGGAAGAATAGTTTCCCCTCAAACCTAACACCTAATCGACCACTAAGCTCATGCTTCTTGAATAAGTTCAAACAAAATAAATAGAAAAATAAGAAGTAAACCCTAAAGGGAATAAGGGTAAAACATAATACTCGTCTAATTATCAATGTGTTGCACACCATTAAGTGACTCCCCTATGACATGATACTAGATTTATAAATGAATTATTTTGGCCTTCATGGCTAAAAAAAATAGAAAAAAGACCTATAGAATTCTGCATAGACAAGTAAACTAAATATATCATATAGTACATTGACTTCACCACATGGATTGATACCAACACTGATACAAAAAAGATAAGTATTATGAATATTGTAACCATGGATTACTAAAATTCTAACCTCACCATGAAACTGTACAAGTATGTCATGAAACTGTTATTGGGAATGAAATGTAGTAAGCACTTATTCCATGGTGACTCAATGAAGTTCCTTAACTTGTTAATTACATGAGCCTTTCCTAAGAACCAAATGAAATATTCCACCATATAGATTGAGACCAATACTGATACAACAAATGGGAGTCTTATGAATATTGTAATCATGAATCATTGAAGTGATAACCTTACCATGAAACCATACAAGTATGTGATGAAACCATTATTGGAAATGTATAGAAAACACTTATTTTATGGAGATTTGATGGGGTTCCTAAACTTGTTAATGACATGAACTTTTCTAGGAACTAAATAAAAGCTTCAAACATCATATTCAAAATTATTTACACTATATACAATCAAAATTCATAGAATGGTAAACAATCATTGTTGGTTATTTACATATTGGTATCCCAAATTAAGCCTTGGTATTCTTCTATGAAATGCATGTCCTAGGCATATAAATACCAAACTCAATCATTATGGTTAAAGTGTTCCACTTGGATGTGAAAATTTATTGTCTCTGGAACAAGGTAAGAAGATCCATGGTTATGCAATAAGAAATGCATTTTAATATAATGTTGTCATGGATAAAAATTTATTTGTAGGCATGTATGCCAAATGTGGGGATGCTAGGATTACCCACAATTATTCAAAATAATACCGAAGAAAGATGTTGGGTCATGAAATTAAATCACTATTTGTTGTTCCTAGATTCAAAATTCTCATGAATCCTTGACATTATTTAATGTAAAGCAAGTATTGGGAACAAAACCAAACTTGATTGCCATGGTTAGCATTCTACCTACATGTGCATATTTATTGGCTCTGGAATAAGGTACGCATATCCATGGTTATGTAATAAGAACTGGATATGAATGTAATGGTATTGTCGACATTGGCCTTGTAGAAACATAATGCAATTTTGTTGATTGCGATAGAAGTGCACCTTGAAGAAGATAACCCTTATTGGGAATCAAATGTAGAAAACACTTAGTCCATGGAGGCTTGGAGAGGTTCACCAAATTATCAATGAAACTATCCTTACTAGGAACTAAATGAAAGATTCCAACACTATAATCAAAATTATTTACACTATATTCAATCTAAATCAATTTCAATGGAACACAATCATTGTTGGTTATTCCCATATTAACCATCTCCATGAATACTTGAATTTATTCAACTAAATGCAATTCTCGGGAATAGAAACCAACTCAATCATCATGGTTAGCATTTTTCTTGAATGTGCAAATTTATTGGCTATAAAACAAGGTAATAAAATCCATGTTTATGCAATAATAAGTTCATCTAAATATAATTTCATGAGAAATGTAAATTTTGTATACATGTATGCCAAATGTGGGGATTTTAGCATTGTCCATAAATTGTTCAAAAGAATTCCTAAATGAGATGTTGGGTCATGGAATGCAATCATTGTTGGTTATTCCTAGATATACCATCCTCATGAAGCCTTGACATTCTTCAATGAAATTGAATTCTTGGGAATAAAAACCAACTTAGTCATTGTGGTTAGTGTTCTACATGTATGTGAAAAATTATTGGCTTCGGAACAATGTAATTTTTATGCAATAAGAAGTGCATTTGAATTTATTTTTACCATGTGCATTGGCATTGTAGAAATGGAATGAGATCATCACTATTTGGGATAGAAGTAAACCATAGAAAAAGTAATTACTTGTTGGAAATGAAATACGGAAAGAACTCAGTCCATGGTGTTAGAGCAAGATTTGCCTCAACCTATGAAATCTTGCAAAGAGGGACTTATTCCATTTCCCTATGTAGACTCACTTTCCCTGATTGATAAATCCAGAGACAAAAATATAAAATTTTTCCACTTATATGCATCTTGCACCCTATACAACAAGCGTATATGTAGGCTTCTCCACTACAACCCGTGTACATCGGGATTTGTGCCAGAAAATCAAAATTAAATGTCGAACTTCCATGTCACGACAGGAGATATTTGATCATTGGCCTTCCATATACTGGAATTGTTCTAAATCAGCCTTTCAATTGCATTTTGAAGGCTATAAAGAATCCAATTCCGAGCTATGGAAAAGGAGAGAGAATTCAACTTTGAGAGAAAATTTACTCTGGAGAAATTGTTTACTTCATATTGAGTCTGCATCCCTCTATCCTTTAAGTCTAAACATAGTATTTAGCCCCTAATATCTTCCCTTATTGATGGAGAAACTCATTGTCTCCCTTCTATGAGCTTGCCTTTGGTGGAGGCCCAGATGGAAGGAACTCGGTTTCTTGGTTCCGAACCGTGCCGACACAGAAGTCTGTAATGTTTTCACTTCTATTGATCATTTATTAATAGAAATACTCTCTTCCCGTCCAATTAATATCTTGCAAATATATGAGTTGTTATCCATGGGCATGTTTTTTTTGTATATTAATGTATTATGATATCTAATGTGCTCAAATTCTATATTATCACTATATTCTTTCTCTTCTTGTTTGTTGAGAACTTGTTGTAGGTATAAAGCTTTGGGACAAAGTTCTCAATGGTGGACATCATCAAACATCTGGACGAGGTAGGTCCCTTTCTTATCTCGCTTGCAAATTGGTTTATATAGCATGTTTATGCGAAAGAGTTGATAAATGTAGTCATACCTGTCTATTGTGGTTTACCCTAGCCACAGAGAGATTTTCCTCGTAACATAATTGGTGATGATATTGGGAATGAAAATTCTTTCTTAGGGTTTGAAGTACTTTTCTCCTTAGATTCCTCTCGTTTCTATTGTGGTTCTTGTTGTATCATTGCTTGACATCTCCTTTTCACTCTGGGTCTGATTTTTCAGCCTTTCTCCCTTGCATGGCCTTGTTTCAAAGCATATACACTCTTTTTTCCTTGACAGTCACGTATACAGGCAAGTTGTCTCACTGCAAGATGTGTATATATGTTATGTTTGACCAAACAATCACGTACACCTCTTTTCCTTGCTTGTTTTCTTGGTCTGGTGTTTGTTGGGTGGAATTTGATGCTTGTTGAGCCTTCTTAGGTCTCTGTAGTGTCTATTGAGTGTCTGTGGGATGACAGGAAACCCTCTTTTGGTTCAATTTATGGGTGAAGTATTTCTCTTCATATTTTCATTTTTATTATCCTTTTACATTGGGCTGGGTGTTTCATTGCTTGATATCCTACTTGAGTTGTCTTTTTTTTATACGCAGTAGGGCTATATATCAAGTTACTTTTCATTCCATGCATTTTCAGTTTCGATATATTGAAAATACAAAAAAGTAGGCATTTTTCATTGCTTGGAATTTTTGTATTTGAATCTCTATCATTAGCTTAGTGCATATAGTGAAACACTGCATCTTTACTTCTGAATTGCAGATTTGAATTTGAAAATTGCATCATTTTTTAGGAGCATATCATTCATCAAAAGTTAAAGTTAGGACTTTGCATTACTTTCATATTTACTTTTCTTGCAGATTCATAACACCATGAGTTTCATTACCATACCTTTTTGAGTAATCAAGACCATAAAATCAACGCTATAATTTAAAATTTATTAGTAACGATTTATTTTTTCTAGGGTGCACAAACTAGCCTAGGATTTAGTGCCTTGGAATAGGATTTTGTGAGTAAAATTCTCAAAGGAAATTAAATCAGCATATGTGTTTGAGTCAGGGAACGAATAAATCCATTGTATAATTGGTAAGATCATGAGGCTTCGCTCACACCGGAGTTAATCATGAGGTCGTGCGGAGTTGGTTGAAGGGATATCCCCCTGATACCTTCCTAGCATTAGAGATATTTCTGGGGATCTATTCGTATCTGGGGATCTTGTTAGTGCCTTTACCTCTATGAGAGGTGGTGCTTTAAAGGTTTCGGGCTTTGCTACCTTGCCCATACGGATGACCTGAATTACGACATCTTGCTTGTGGATTGATTATACAGTGGTTTATTGGTTTCTTGACTTAGGTGTCTCATAGGTTACTTGCAGAGGTTATTTTGCAGGTACCCTGGGTCAGATAAGGGTTGAACAACACACATCCTTTATGGAGGATTACCTCTATGGGGGGATCTAACTGACTGGTTTTTAAGCCCATGAGGGCCCTTATAACTGATTATGTTACCTCCAATATTTAGTAGGGAGTCTCAAGCCCCTATTGGGCGATACATACCTTCTTTCAGCCACTTTACCCCATTTGCATGCATATTGGCCGTTTGAATTTTGGTGTGATCTTTTCTTACTGGTTGGACTTAGGATATATTTTTTATCTTTAGATTCTTAAGTCATCGTGGAGTTGGACCAACCTCCCCGTCGGTCCTGTCGCTTGTTACAGTTACCACCAGATTTCGTTTCCTTGCCTTCTAAAAGGTGTAGAGTCATTAAATGTGGTACACACACATCCACTGTTCAGAGTTGTGATTCTACAAGGATGAGTACTGAGCCTGGTCTTCAGAATTATGGGGGCCCTTCGACTCCCATACCCACTATAGTTAATGGCACCCCTTCGCCTCCTGCAACCTCTATGGCCGTAGTGTCGGAGGTACCTATCATTACTATGGATCGACCTATAGTTAATGCTCAAGCTACCTCCTCAAACCCCTTTGGGCCTCTTGGCCACTCACCGAGCTACAATGTTCATTCCATCCCTATGGATTCTAGTCCTTTTTATTATGGTATGCCTAACTTCACTTTGCAGTTTTTGAACTCCATCCCAGCTGTTGGCCCTAATTCTAGCATTGGGCTTGGGGTAAGTACACCTCCGTACACTCCTTTTTCATTTGGTGCATCTCAAATCCCTCAAATGACTCCTAATATGGGGGGTATTCCTGCTTTTAACCATGGGTTCCATCCTCCCACTTCTGGGTGGAATAGTTAACCTGGAGGACAAGCTTTGACTCAAGTTATGTCCTACAACCCCACCTCCTCGGTGTAGATTCTAACCAATACATTTGGCATGGTGAATCCACCTCTATCCTCTAGTTTCCAACCCAGAGGAGGTCAGTTTCACACTTTGGGCAACCCCAAACCCAGATCCAATTCGGCTGGGGGAAATTTCTATAACCCTTAACAGAACATTCTAGCTGGAATGATGCCCAACCAACCTTATATGAATCAGCCTGGAGGAGGGCCTTATAATTCCGGATAGGGCCATGGTGTTTACTAGAACCCTGGATGGCCTCCAAATTCGCAAGCACAATATTTCCCTGGAGGTTGGGGCTAGATGTCGCAACCTCGCCTCCCTTTTCTGGCCATGCTTAATCTGCCAGATTTGTCTAAGTTAATGAATGAACCCGTGATTCATGATCCTACATGGCCCCCAGTCCTGACCAAACTTCCTTCGGACATCCCAAAGTTCGAAGGTAAGAATGGAGAGGATCTTGGTGATCATGTCACTACCTTTCACCTTTGGTGCTCAGCAAACTTCCTTAATGACGATTCTATTTGTTTGAGATTATTTCAACGCACTCTCATCAGAGTTGTTGCAAAATAGTATATTGAGCTATCCAAGGGGGCATATGGGACATTTAGTCAGTTGGTAATGGTCTTTCTTAATCACTTCCAGTTTCCCATTCGTTATGATGTTGGCTTAGAATTGTTGTCAACTTTATGCTAGGACACCACCACTCATATCTTAGACCATATCCAGGAGTGCCACAGACGGAAGAGGTTGATTAAGACCCTTATACCCCCGAACTTTCTTTTAGAATGGTTTCTTAAGTCTTTTCACCCTCCTATCTCAAAGGACGTTGCTACTTCCGGGGTTACCACTGAGGAAGAAGCGATCTTTAGGGACCAACAGTTAGATTTGATATATGCTCAGTCTGGGATGTTATACCACCTTCTTCCTGAAGAATTTCGGTCTACTTACGACCCTAGGCAAAACCATGGACCTCATGCCGATGTAATTATAGGTTCTGCTAATGTAAAGTTCACAGACTCAGTGACAAACCAGTTGGAATTGTTTTCTTTAAGCCAGTGTGCATGAGGACTAGCCTCGTCTGTGTATTCCAACCCCACCCAGTCGGTGGATGTACACTTCGTGCAATCGTCAGCTAACCCGAATGGTAACCAACAACCAGGAGGGAATAAGAAGAAAGGACGCAATAACCTTAAGGGTGGGGAAAATGGTAATAAACCTAAGGACAATAATAATAATGAGAAGACGGGTAGTAATGCTGGAGAGGGTAAATGAGAAATATGTGAGGTGAAGTTTACCTGTAAGATTTTCACAGATGATCACCTTACCCATTTGTGCAACAAAATTACAGAAGTTGTGAGGCTATTATCTCAATTGCCAGTCGTGATGACGAATCCATTCCCACATAATCAACACTTAGACTCAAGCTCCTAAAACACTGAAAATGCGGCTAGTGGAGGTCAAAACCAGTAGTCGCAAGATGATGACTGTTTATGTATCAATATGGTCGATGAAAAAATAGATGTAGACACTTGATCTCGAGACTATAGCTATAAACAAACTAATCTTGGTCTAGAATCTCCTCCTCCTCCCTCGGATACAACTTTACAGATTGAGAAACTGGAGCCACCACCTTGTATTCTGAAAGGAGTACTTAAGCGCTCTACCCATAATCCAAATGTTAGAGCCTCCCAGAACTACTCTATTATTGAGGACTTGGGTCAAACCCCTTGTGCAATGTCAGCTTTGGAGGTACTTGAGACATGTCCTTCATAGAGGAATGCCTTACTCTCTTCTTTAGGAGCTCTAGAACCCAGTGTCTCAAAATTTATCAAGTTTGATGTCACGGATGTTAAGCCTCGCTTGCCTTACGATGTGGCTTTTCAAATCCACGTGGAGTACTCAAAGCATACCATCAAATGTGCAATTGTTGATGAAGGCACTGCTACGTGTGTGATGTCCTTGGTCTGTTGGAAAGCTCTTGGTTCTATGAATCTTTCCAAGCCATCAAACATGTTGACTTCTTTTGATGGTCATTCCTTCCACCCTCATGGTATTCTCCCTACCTTTATAGTCCAGTTAGGTGGAAAGATGGTAGAGGTGGAGGTAGAGGTAGTTGATGCACCTCTCGATTATAACATGTTACTAGGTTGCAATTGAACTTATGCTATGATTTTTGTCATGTCATCTATCTTCCGTACTATTTTTTTTCCTCATGAAGGGAAGATCATGATGATCGATCAATTATCCTTTGCATGCTCTAGTCCTAATTCATCTCTTGGATCATCGATCCCTATGATAAAAAATTCTCAGCTGACAACTGAGAATATTGGTGTCGGAATGTATTCTTCCCTTATGGGTAATTTCGACTTCTCGACACTGAGCCATCATGTTTATGCCATGTCCAGTAGGCTCATTTCAACTGAGAGGTCCATTCCTTTCCTCACTTCCTATTTTAGTGATCCATGGACCCTAACTTCCTCGACTTTTTGCTGTGAGTGTCAACCACATACTAGGATTATATCACCAACCCCTGCTAGTAATGTTGGGGATTCATCACCAACCTCTGCCAGTCATGTTGGGGATTTTATACTAGCCTCTGCAAGTCATGCTGGAGCATGTCACCAGCCACTGCAAGTCATGCTGGAGCATGTCACCAGCCACTGCAAGTCATGTTGGGGGAATTCATATGATTGAGAAGCCTAGATGTGTATGACGTAAGCCCAAGTTCCTTTGTAGGTTTTGCAAAGGAGATCACCTTACTTGTTTGTGCCCTGCTACTGCTATGGTACAAGAAGCATGGTCCTTTCTTGGTGGATTTTTGGGTTTTGAGTCATCTTTGGCTTCCCAACCTTCTTAGGTTGATACAACAGTCATGCTAATGCAATCTTCGGCTGATGCCTCTCTTCCTTTAGGGGATGATGCATCTCTTGACCTTGTTGTCTCTCATCCTATTCAACCAACGGTTGAAGAAGTGGTCATGCCGATGCAATCTTCGGTCGATCCCACTCTTCTTTTGGAGAGTGACAAGCCTAAGGAAGTGGCATTGGCGATGCAATATTTGGTCAATCCCACTCCTCTTTTCAAGGGTGATGCATCCTTCGACCATGTCCTTAGCATTTCTAGTTTTGTACCTTCTTCACTTGGGAGAATTCCACTCTCTTCGAGTATGCTCCCTCCAAGTCCTAGGGAGGTTTCCTTTGATTGGAATGATCTTGTAGAGCCTCGAATTCCTTCTTCTACATGCTTCCAGATAAGGGGAATTCTTCAATATATTGTAGATAAGGTAACTTTTGCAAGTATTTTATCCTCCTCGACTTGGAAAGATTTGGGTTTTCCCAAGCTTGCGTCAGCTCTTCGTAATCTACTGACCTTTCATAGAAGTCTTACACGAGAGCCTTGGCCTCCCCCATCACATGATTCTTAGAACAACATCCATGAGTCTTAGTTAATCTCTTTTCATACTCGTTTTCAAAAAATGAAAAGATTGTCAAGTGATTTGTCCCTTTCACACTTGTTAAGATGGATTTGAAAGGTCATGAGTCTTATTTAATCTCTTTTCCAACTCGTCTTAAAAAAGTGAAAATATTTTCAAGTGATTTGTCCCTTTCACACTCAATTAAATTAGACTTGAAAGGTAGTGAGTCTTTTTTAAGATCTTTTTTGACTCATTCTCAAAAAGTGAAAAGATCACCGAGTGAACTTGTCTTTTTCACACTCGTAAATTAATTTTGCCAAGACGTCTATTTGGCACAAGTTTATCCCTTTTTCACACCAAGTAGACTAAAATACATAAAAAAGGATATTTTTTGGCATTAAGTTGTGATTGCATCTCATGCCCTTGCTTGCAATATTGAGCCTATAACTGATTCTCTCTTTGCGTTATAAAATGTTTGCCTCAATAGTTTTGCATCCTCAACCAAGAAGAGCCTTGTTTATATCCTTCACAATTTGACACCCTATACCTAGGAGGGAACATTATCCTGAGTTTCCATCTCCCGCATGCACTTCCCTGCATTTAGCATAGGTACGTTCCACTACTAGAACTAGTTTTTCTTACTTGCGACACTCGTTTCCTCCTCTATATCATAGCATTCATTTGTATATGAAAAAACAAAAAAAGACGGACGGGAAGGGAGTATTATCTTATATCGTCAACAGTTGTGTCACCTTTGAACAAAGAACAAAATTATTTGAGTCCATTCATCATCATAATTTTGGGATTAGAATGGTGTTGTTGGGGAAAAACACCCTACGAACTAGCAAATAGAGTTCAGACTTTGCATGCAGATATGACTGAATAGAAATTTATTTCTACCTTCATCCCTAGATTTAAATCCCCTTTTCTTAGTAAATGCATGGAAAGATCAACCTACCTCGTTACCGGCGTTTGATGTCGATCCTCCGTTGTGCTTGATTACTTGTTCGAAATACTCCTTCCAAAGCTAACCTGCATTCAAGACGAGCAACAACTATGCATGCATACTACTTATATACTCACAGGTTATAAATCAAACATAAACTAATCAAACCATACAAAGTTCATGAATTGGGACGGGAAAAGAATTATCTTTATTACTTAAAATGAGTCAACTTACAAAAGTTGAGACCAACCACCATTCCTTGAACCTAATCCTGGGCTCCTCTTCTTCTTTCCTTCAACTGCTTTTCTTTAAATCTCCTTTGGCATTAGGAAAGGCTAAAGGGTTGGGACAATGGAATACGTAAATGGGCAGAGTTTCTTTGCTATATTCTTCCCTTTTCCAAATGGTACCCCTACCCCTTCTTTTATAGGCTAGAAGGATCTAGGTATTTGGACGAACCCTCGACCATGCATGGCCGAGAGTTTTAGTTAACTCACCCATAGCTTTTTGTTTCGTCGACAACTTTCCTTTTTTCATGCTTTTGTCGATCCACGCGGGCTGTTTTGGGTCAGCTAGCATGTACACGTGTGCAGTAATGGGTTAGGGTGCGTGGGCCTTTACACAAGAGGATTTTCAAAGAGTTGTTCAGCAGTGTTTTTGGCAAAGAAAGGATATGATTTGGCCTAATTCTAGGTAAGTATGTGTGGTGCAATTTAGGGTTATAACAAATGGCCTTAGGAATCTGAGCTCGTTAAAGAGTCTTCTCTACCGACTAGTTACTCTTCCAATCCCTATAGAGAATTTCATCGATGCCTCCTGCATCTTATGATTTTATCATCAGGTCTATGCTATCGAATTCCTCCATATGTCTCATTCTCTTGTTCAAAGGAAGTATATCAACTTGTGTCATCCACTCCTCATAACTCTTGACTTTGCATGTCGTCCATACCCTCAGTTTGTCTCAGAATCACATGATTTCCATCAAATCATGAATCTCCTTCTTTGTACCTCGTGCTGATTGATGAGAGATTCCTTAATGCTCTCCTTTCAGTGGGTCTATCAATGACCGGTAATCAAACGATTTCTCATTGTGTTCAATATCAACTCCTTTATTCACATGATGTAGACTTGCACCTTTGGCGGATTGTGTAGAATACTTGAAGATATCACTATGTGGTTGTATATTTCTTGATATGTTTCTTCCTTTTCATCAGACCAGTACCTATATGACTTCAGTGATCATGGGAGATTAAATTGTACTCCATGGTATACAAATATCCTCAATTTGGTTTTTTGAGATTGGTTCTACTAGGACTTGTTCGTGACTATGAAATATTTTGGCATGTAACCACATTTGTAATTTCCTATTCATTGCCACAGACACTTGTTTGGTATATTTTCCACATGGATCTGCAATGTAATTTTTGGTAGCCATGTATGCAAAGTCAGTGAAGAATGTAATAAGCAATCGAGTTCGTCCAGCTGGTTCTCTACCACTCCACTTATGGGTTGTTTATAATGTATTTCAGACATCACATATTCTCCTCTGACCTCACACATTAGGGGGCATATGTTAGAGCAAGATTTTCCTCACCCTATGCAATCTTGCAGAGGGGGCCTTATTCCATTTCCCTATGCAAGCTCACTTTCCCTGATTGATAAATCCAGAGACAAAAATACAATTTTTTTCTACTCATACGCATCTTGCACCCTACACATCAAGCGTATACGCAGGATACTCCACTACAACTTGCCACTACTACATTGGGTGCAAATTATGGTGAAATATTACGACGGTTTAAAATTTCGTCGTATTTTTTTTGTTTTTTTTGGACTAAATATACTTTTTTTTTCGGGGTCCAACTATTGGTCGCTCTAGCGACCAACATTCTAGGTTGGTCATTTTAATGACGAAAGTTAGTCGCTAGAAAGACCAACCACCAGTTAGTCGCTATAGAGACCAACAATGGCACGTGTGAGAATCAAACAGTCATTTATGACAAATCAATCCTATATATATCTGAATTACGGAAAATTTGCTATAGTTGCGACAATCATTTTCTATAGTTGTGAAAATCATTTGGGTGTTCTGATGCAATGGTGTTCTATTTTTTTATGAAATCTTGATTTCATTTCTCTTTCAAGAAGAGAAACATTGAATTGATCAGATTCCACATAGCTGATATTTTGAAGGTCAGTACTTAAAAATTTTCTGTGTGATTTAATAATTTGGTGCTATTGAACTGTTTTATGGTTTATTTTCACTCCTTAAATTAGATTTTATGGTTTATTTTAACTCCTTCGAAAGATTTTATGGTTTATCCACTTTTGATAGAGTAAAAATATTACTGATTCAACTACAATCACTCTAATTAGATTCAATCACTCTAATTTTGTTCTTGTATTTCATGGAACTTCTTGAATATCTAAGTATTCTTTCCTTAGTAAATCTACATTTAGGGTTACCTCCTTGAGTTGGAAAAGAACCAACTAGAAGTGAAGAGCAGTGGTTTTTTTGTTGATATTGGGCATCAATACTATTGTGTATCCCTAAAGCTACCCTAATTTTTATTAGGGACTTAACATTATATAGTGTGAATAATGGTGATAATAGATCCACCTCCTCTTATTAATGTTTCATGTTTTTAGGTTTCATGCTTTGTCCCTTATTTTTTCTGAACATGCTGTATAATTTTCATTACAAATATCTAAATATATACCAAATTATTTGAATAGATTTGTATATTGTACTTATAATGTTTCGATGGTTTTGTTGTAATAGGTAATTACAATGTGAACTCTAGACAATAAAAAAGAGCTTGTTATGTTAAAGTGGCACATGGTGATTCATGGTGATGGGAAATGTTATTGCCCCTGTTGTGAATGCAGGGGTTTTAATGGAAGAAGACTACCTTTAAAAATAGTTGAAAAACATTGTAGGGAGAATGGGCACATTGAAGGGGGGAATGAATATCGTCCCATGGTAAGTAATTATTTATTATAGATCTTTAAGGGTATTATACATTAATTTTTTATTTTTTTTAATTTATCTTTCAAAATAATATTTGTGATATACTCTAACTGTATTTTATTGCTTCCATTGTTTTTATTAAAGAAAAATCATCCTAAGAATGTGATGCTGCCTAGCAGGAGACATTTTCATAGAGATAATACTGAAGAACAAGTTGAACTTAATCGTGTGGATAATGGATCACATTATTCCTATGGAAAATGATGATATTAATAATACAGTTGATGATGATGGGACAAATAGATTGATCCAAGACATTTATAATTCTCCAATGGATGATGATATCAACATGGAGGAGGACAACTTGCAGGATGATAATGATGATAGTGATGAGGAAAATGATGATGAATATATTTTTGATAAACCTGTCCTTCAAAATGCCGCTGAATCCCTATATGAAGGCACAAAAATAAGTGTTCTCTCTACTGTAATTTTGTTGGTCAACTTGAAGGTATCAAATGGTTTTTCAAAGACATGTATGACATAGATCCTAAGGTAAGAAACATAATTTTACAATTTTATGCAATTTTCAACTTTTATTTTATTTTATTTTCAGTGTCAATTGATGTCTAAATTAAGGATGCAATATTTATAATGATTAATATAGTTTTCATTATTGATTTTTTTTGTTTGTATATTGTTGTTGTAGGTTGATAGGTGAATATTTCTTACCATCACCAAATAAGTTACCTCACACATACTGAGAATTATCATCCATTCTAAAAGAAATTGGAATGGAGTATCAAGCTATTGATGCATGCCCCAATGATCACATAATATATTATGGACAATATGTATCTGAATCGAATTTACCACAATGTCAAATCACTAGATATCGAATTGATCAGTTAACAAAAAAGGTGTCTCACAACGTTCTTCGTTATATTCCCATAATTCCATGCTCGTAATGACTATTTAGATGTTGAAACATAGCACAGTTTATGGATTACCATGCACAGAATAGAAGTGAAGATGATGTTCTTTGAATGCCTGCAGATGATTCTTTATATAAAAATATAGAAGAAAGATGGCCAATTTTTAAAGAAGAATCTCGTAATGTTAGGATTTCATTGGCAGCTAATGGTGTAAATCCATTTGGTGAGCTCAGGTCTATCTACTTGGTGTGGCCCATTTTTGTTATAAACAATAACCTTCCTCCTTGGATGTCAATAAAGAGAGAGCACACAATGTTGGCAATGATTGTTCCAGGTATATTTTTATAACGATATTGTTTTTTTAATGTTTAACATTTCATTTGTCTTGTTCATTGCACAATTTCATATATGTATACAAGGTGTAGTAATTATGTGTATTTTTTAACTATTTAGGTAAGTACCAAGTGAAAGATATGAATGTATATATTGAGCCTCTTGTCGATGAGCTGTTAAAGTTATGGGATGACATCACTATGTATGACATCTCTAGACCAATAAGTCAAAGAGGATTTCAATTCCATGGGATTCTTACATGGACAATTCACAATGCACCAGGACTAACACATTTTTTTGGTATGTAACACACTATTGCACTTAAATAAGTTAGATGTTGATGATATTATAATGTTTATTTTTTAAATAATTGTTTGTTATATAACTAACGCTGCCATTGATGTGTATCTTCTAGGTCTGCAAACAAAGGGTAAATTTGCATGTCTAGTTTGTGGTCCTAGGATGAGATCTCGCCGTTCAAGAAGTTTAGGAAAGGAGGTGTTTGATGAATATAGACACTTTCTCCCTAAGAACCATAGGTATCGAAATATCGATAAACATATTTTCAATGGTAAAGAGGAGAGGGATAAAACCACGAATAATGACACCACACCTATGGAAGTTGGAATATAACAGATCAAATCGTCAATGTAAGTCAATCTTCATCATCGTATGCAATATATTACGTTTTTTAATTGGGTTGAATTCTCATGTCTATTTTGTATAATCTAACAATTGTTGTGTTAATTTCATTTATGTAACATATATTTGGTTGTCAAGGAATTGATTTTCTTCCACGAGGAATGAAAAGTTTCCCCAAACAATTCAGTAGGTTTCCCTACTATGAGAAACTAGAAATTACTCATTTGTTCAACACAATGCATATCGGGAAGAACGTAACAAAAACGTTGTGGAGAATCTTAGATGGAAGGCGTGACAAAGAAAAAATTTCTAAAATTTGTAGTGACATTCAAGAAGCCAATCATGCAATGCTAAATATTATTGATTTAAATAGGACTAATGGAGTTGATCGAAATAGCCTCCCATGGTTATTTAAAGAAGATGAAAGCAATGTTGTAAAAGAGATCATTCGAAAAATTGTATTTCCAACACGGTTTTCTTCAAACATCAAGAATATATTAACAAAGAAAGGTGAATTTGGCGGGTTAAAAACTCATGACTAGCATACCTTCATCAAGGTAATTTATTTCGTATATTTGCTATGTATTGGTAAGAATCGTTGTAATATTTAAAATTTTTTAAAATATATTATTAATATGAAATCAGAAATTTATTAATGTGCCATTGTTTTGTTACAGTATGTGCTACCTCTATCTTTTCCCAATAGCTTTGACAACAATATAAAACAAGTTATATACGACCTTGGAAAATACATGAGGTAAATAACGATAGATGAATTACATATTATTATTTATATGCAATAAAAATGTTGTAGAAGTTGTTGATGACATGTGTTTTACTTGTAATATTCATGTATACAATATTGTCTTTGTTGAAACATATTTTGTTCTCGTAACATTTGTAGGTGGTTGTCATCTAAAGAAATCCATAAGGAAGATAAAAATATTGGAAGAGAGATTCCTCGTTTAATGTGTGCAATGCAAAAGTATATACCTCCAACATTTTTCAATGCGCAAGAACATTACCTCATACACCAGGTCGAGGAGATTGAATTGTGTGGACTTGTACACACAAGGTCAATTTGGATGGTGGAGAGACACTTGAAGTCATTGAAGGCTTTAGTTAGACAAAGATCATGTCCCAAGGGTTCTATGGTGGAGGGGTATATGGTATATCAAACGTTAGTGTATATTAGCGATTATCTTCCTGATTTAGGGAGGAAAATTAATATGCATTGCATTTGGGGTGTCAATAACATCAAAATATCTAAAGTGGAGGTCTTGGTCGAGAATGGTAAAATGAGGAAAGAGAAAGGTATTATATTATATTATTTTTATCTATATTGTATTTCTTCAATTTATATTATACCTCCATCAATTATTATTATTCATTATTCTTACTAATTTATATTTTTTTCATTGCAGCTAGTCGAGTGTGGGATGCACTACATTTATACATTGCTAACAATATTGATTGGATGAAGCTATGGATAGAACAATGTGAACAACATCATGGTAGGTTATCATGGGAAGGGGTGGCTACATTAATTAAAAGAGCTCATCGTAATGAAGATCACAATCTTACATAGAGGGAGATTGATTTAGCATATGGTTTAAAAGATAAACAGGTAAGCATATAAAATTTTACCCGCACTTTATGTTATTATTCAAAATGTTAATGTATTATTTTTTAATATTTATTAAGTTTAAATACGTTTGTTAATTATTATTTTATTTTGTACTTGTCGAGAATATTGCAGTTGAAGCACCACAAAGCTATGTGGTATAATGGTCAAAATTTTCATGTCAAAAGGGTGGATGACATGAAGAAAATCATCGATTAAGGGATAACTGCAGTGTTTCAAGTCACTAATGTTTCTTCTAGAAGTGAAAAACATCTAAGACTAACATAAAATAAATATTATGGCTATTTGGGTGATATAATCGAGTGTGACTTCAAATCCTTCAAGATAATTATGTTTGAGGTCAAATGGTATTATTTACGGATAAATAAACGTGATCCTGAAATAACTATTATTCAACATGACAATGGTTTTACCATGGTTAATACAAGGACATTTGAGCCGGGTCTAGAAAGTTATGTTCTTCCAAGCCAATGTGAGGAGGTATTCTATTGTGAGGTTCCCGGTAAACTAGGTTGGTCTTTTGTTGTTATATAGGATCCAAGAGGAAGGCCTGTAAAGTATAATGTACCAAAAGAAGATGATATTCAAGAACTAGAAGGTGATACAGAGGAACATGAGGAGGTAGGCCGTATATCGTCAGATGACAAAGTAGAAGAATTTGATTGACCATATGATGTAGATGATAATGTTCTCGATGACGCTATATTTGATGATGATATTATGGAAAATTATGACAGTACTGATGATGATGTTGATATGGCCAATCCATTTGATGATGATTCTGAAACACCATATGATGATACAAAATATGATGAGTTGGATGAAGAAGAAGATCAATGATATTCCTACATGTGGTGAGTCATTTGTACTATAGATCTCTTATGTTTTTTTTCTTTCATGTTATCTTAGTGTCGTTTTTAATTATAGTTGTTGAATCTAGATAGATTGGGTATTAGGGAAATGACAATGTTCATGATGAAGATGATATTGACGATGTTGAGTTTGATGAAGAAGAAGATGAATGATATATAGAGGTATGTGTTTTATATGATGATTTTTATATGTTTTTATTTTGTATAATATAGTATTTTACATGTTCTTTATTATTTCATATTGGGTATGGGGAAGCTGAGAGTGATGTGAGGGGGGGGGAATAATTAGAGATTCCACCTTCACGTGGTTTCCCCTGTTTAGTAGAGAATGAACTATTCTCGAATCCAAGAGAAGCTCATGAAAAACGAGGTTTTCGCATAAAAGTTTTGGTTTTTTGAGCCAAATTTTGCATTTTAAGCTAAGTTGGCTCTCGATTTTGGGCATGGTAAAAGTTGACTTGACTTAAATAACTTAGCCCGAAAGCCAAGTTATAGTTCCAAGTTCCTATGCCCCGAGCTAGTACCTACACACAAAGACAAATAAGGTTAGGTATTCTTGGCATTTTGGCAAAAAGGTATAAAGGGAATTTTCATGGCACCTTCTAAAGGTGCGTGTAATTGGAAAAACTAACAACCCAAAACTAAAAGGGATCAATACATGGAATTTCAATGAGAGGTGATATGGTCGTGGTGTGTAGGAATAGGCCTATAACCTTCAAAATTATCATTCTCCAAATATCTTATACAAATGTTACAAGGAAATTGTAATAGGACTAGACACGAGCAACAAAGACCTGTGAATGGGGCCAACGTTGAAATTTTTTCAAACTATTTTTTAATGCATTTAAATTTGACATGGATAGACTATTCACATGCCTTAACGATATGGGAGGGTTTCTGGACTCAAATTTGACTCACACCCACTTTCTTCCATCATCAATTCATCATGTAAAACATAAACCCTAATTTAGTGGTGTATTCAATTTGTTCCCAGTGAATGGATGATCATTAGGTGAGAATTCCTTGCTAACAACAGTAATTTAGTTCCTACCTATCATGGGTTGGTCTATTTAACACCTCTTTTTTCCATTTGGTGCCCATGCTGACCCTTTCTTTTATTCCCAAGAGCCCCATTAGCCCCACCATGAATTTCAGTTCAAAACACATGGACTATGAATGAGAGGTGATATGGTCGTGGTGTGTAGGAATAGGCCTAGCACCTTCAAAATTATCATTCTCCAAATATATTATACAAATTTTACAAGGAAATTGTACTAGGACTAGACACGGGCAACAATGACCTGTGAATGGGGCCAACGTTGAAATTTTTTCAAATTGTTTCTGAATGCATTGAAATTTGACATGGATAGACTATTCACATGACTTAACAACATGGGAGGGTTTCTGGACTCAAATTTGACTCGCACACCCAGTTTCTTCCATCATCAATTCATCATGTAAAACATAAACCCTAATGTAGTGGAGTATTCGATTTGTTCCCAGTGAATGGATGCTCATTAGGTGAGAAGTCCTTGCTTACAACAGTCATTTAGGGCCTAACTGTCATGGGTTGGTCTATTTAACACCTTTTTTTTTCCATTTAGTGCCTATGCTGACCCTTTATTTTAATCCCAAGAGCCCCATTAGCCCCACCATGACTTTTAGTTCAAAATACACAGACTGTCAATGAGAGGTGATCTGGTCGTGGTGTGTAGGAATAGGCCTATCACCTTCAAAATTATCATTCTCCAAATATCTTATACAAATTTTAGAAGGAAATTGTACTAGGACAAGACAGGGGCAACAATGACCTGTGAATGGGGCCAACGTTGAAATTTTTTCAAACTATTTCTGAATGCATTGAAATTTGACATGGATAGACTATTCTCATGCCTTAACGACAATGGAGGGATTCTGGACTCAAATTTGACTCGCACCCCCACTTTCTTCCATCATCAATTCATCATGTAAAAAATAAACCCTAATTTAGTGGAGTATTTGATTTGTTCCCAGTGAATGGATGCTCATTAGGCAAGAAGTCCTTTCTTACAATAGTCATTTAGTGCCTACCTATGATGGGTTGGTCTATTTAACACCTCTTTTTTCCATTTGGTGCCCATGTTGACCCTTTCTTTTATTCCCAAGAGCCCCATTAGCCCCACCATGACTTTCAGTTCAAAATACACGAACTGTCAGTGAGAGGTGATCTGGCCATGGTGTGTAGGAATAGGCCTAATACCTTCAAAATTATCATTCTCCAAATATCTTATACAAATTTTACAAGGAAATTGTACTAGAAATAGACACGGGCAACAGTGACCAGTGAATGGGGCCAACGTTGAATTTTTTTCAAACTATTTCTGAATGCATTGAAATTTGACATGGATAGACTATTCACATGCCTTAACGACATGGGAGGTTTTCTAGACTCAAATTTGACTCGCACACCCACTTTCTTCCATCATCAATTCATCATGTAAAACATAAACCCTAATTTAGTGGAGTATTTGATTTTTTCCTAGTGAATGGATGCTCATTAGGCGAGAAGTCCTTGCTTACAACAGTCATTTAGTGCTTACCTATCATGGTTTGGTCTAGTTAACACCTCTTTTTTCCATTTGGTGCCCATTAGCCCCACCATGACTTTCAGTTCAAAATTGTATGCTTCCTTCTCATCTATTTTTTAGTTATTTCCCTATGGGATCTTATTATCTTATTATCATATTACCTTATTATCTTATTATCATATTATCATATGTTCACAATTTATAGAATTAAAACAAGAGTTCTTACGATAGTCTTAGGTCTTTGAGGAAAATACATTAATAATACATGGCAATAGGATGGGGAAAAAATGGTAATCTAGGGGTCCATCATATTATTATATAAATCAAAGTGTTGCTACCACATTTGATATGTAAAAAAAACATATAAGTGTTCCACATTTTTCTCTAGTGCCTCAAAGAGATGATACAAAATACAAGGAGGGAAACCATTCACCTAATGATCCCATCATGGGATTGTAAAACTACTCATTTGTGATCAATTATAAAGACACCCACACACGGTTTCATGATATAGAATCCTATTACTGAGTGATGAATAGTTTACAACCCTATAAATTATTAGAGATGTGGACACA
>ML778047.1:251436-275769 GCA_009831015.1 Picea engelmannii
CATTGAAATTTGAAAAAAAATGAATGAATCAAGGCCAAACTTCATTTTTCCAGAAAAAATAAACTCACTGGAAAATTTGAGTTTTTCCACTTATTAACTCTCTCTCTCTCTCTCTCTCTCTCTCTCTCTCTCTCTCTCTCTCTATATATATATATATATATATATATATAACTAAATGACCATATGAGGCAACACAGTTTAAGTTTTCATCACCATTTCCAAGAGAATAAAGCAAGAAATCACCATAACTATAGCTAGAAGCGAATGGTAGGGACCCAAATTTGGATACTCCTTAAACGTTGATACCTAGTGTTTGATATGTAAATTCGACCTCTCTTTCATTTGCAAGAATGCTATTTATCACACAAGGACTTTTGTAAATTTGGGAGAATGCTATGAAATCAATTCAAGGACTTTCACCTCAAGGATGATGATCATATTGATAATGCTTTTTATGAGGGCAATGCCTCATGAACCAAGGGATCGCAAAGACAAGAATGGTGAGCATCCATAATCCACAAAACACATAAGCATCCCTAAACAATGTTAGTATCAAAGAAAGGAAAAATATTATCTTCTCAATTTGAAGACTTGCACCTCTAAATTAAATTCTAAGCTATCAAAATTTTAGATAAAAGTAATGCTTCATAAACCACCTCTATTTCACAATTGTTATCTATGTAAATTTATTCACAACAAACACATCCTATATACATAATATTCCCTAACTTTACCTCCTAAAATATTACCCTAAAAAGTAAACCATATTTTATGATATACATAGAGAGTTGTAGCTATTCCTTTTGTTTATAGTTCACCTAAACTCATTCAATACCTCCCATACATCTAATATCCTCATGTAACATTGGAATTTGTTCTTGCCTTTAGAATATCAATGTGAGGTTCTCTTGACTACCTGAAGTATGGAATGCAGTATAGTAGGAGGGGGACTTGAACTTCAACCCTATCCACTAGGATATGTTCACCCTGAGACCTTCAATATATGAATCAAATCTATGGAGAATTGTCTTGTGTCCTAGTAGTGAGTGTGTCTCTCTTTACCATAGCTTCTATATTAGTGTTTGTCACCTCAAATCTATATTCCTTAGTACCTCATTTATGGAGGTGTTGATGATTATTTTGCAACCTCCAAGTGTCTTCTCTCCAGAATTGGGTAGGCATATGGATCTACTGTTAGGTGAATATGATTTTTCCATACCTTACTTGGTCTGGCCCCTTCTACTCTTATATTCAATTCTACTATAATCTCTTTAGGATCATGTTATTTTGTAGTTGTTAACCTCATAGTTTCATTCTAGAACCCATACTTAAATTCTCATATTTACACACCCCCAACATAGGGGTTTGGTGACCTCAATATTTGTTGCAATGCCTAGTTGTGTAGGTAAGGTTTGCAAAGGAGATTTCTCCTTTTAGGGGTGATATCAAAATACAATTCACAAAATTGTAGGGGTTCTGGAAATCCATCTTCATAAGAGATACATATCATTCAATGTTAAATTTGTACCATTGATCTTTTAAGTATAAAACATAGAACCTAACAAGTGGTCTATGTGCCAACATTTTGTAAGCTTGTTTAATAATCTCCTCACATACATATGTTAACCTTGCAATTTCCTAATCCTTTTTTGTAGTTTCTTGCATTTGTTTTACCAGGTCAATTTTTATCTTGGTATTTTCATTACCGAGGACTTCTAAATTTTCATTAAAATCTATTGAGGTTAAAGAAAATTTCTCTTCCAACTAAGTGATTACTTGGTTATGTTCAATGACAAAAAAAAAGTTCTCACCTTTTGATTCTTCTTATTGCTTCCATTGCTACTTCATCTTGAGAAATCAACAATTGTCTCATCAAAAATTTAACTGAATTTATGTCCACAATGTGTGTTAGAATCCTCTTTTGCAACCTATTCGAACCATATCTCCTTATCCTCTTCGGAATATGCTCAATAACATAGCTACTCTCTTCATGTATCACAAGTGTATTTCATCAACAAGGTTGTTGATTTCTTCTTTTCCTTTAACAATTGGAACCCCTAACAGGGTGGCAAGATCTTCTTGCTATGGGGAATCTAGAATATCAAATGGCTCCTTAGCTTGGTCTAAGGTATTTTTCTTTGCAGCCCTAGAAATATTTGATTCGAGTTCCTAATCTATTGAGGAGATATCCTCCTACTCCTTCTTCACACTCTGCTACTTCTTATGCAAGAGTTGATATAGGCTCTGTAGCATCCATGGATTCTTCAGCTACTAGTGTTGGCACATGTTCTAAAGCATGTGATGAGTCTTCAATAAATGGTTTTGATGCTACATTTTCTTTAGGATGGATAATGAACATGTCCTATGTGACATATGGTTGTATTCTTCATAATTCATCGAAAACAAATAGATTAATCAACCCATGGTGTGCTACAACTTCTTATGTTCTCGATTGGACTTCTATATCCATCCTTTGGAGTGATCAACAATTAATTCAAGTAATTCAAGTAATAAATAATCAATACATATGATTAATCATTTATTAGATTGATGAAGGCATTAAAGCCATTATTTATGTTTTTCACCCAAAAGTAACTGTCTTCATTTCTAATTGTAGTTGTTTCCTTCAAAATTGGCGGCACAAGTCGGCCTTTTAGCTGATGAACTGATAGAGGGTTCATACCATCAATATCAGTCACTCCATAGCCATATTTATAAAACATTGCATCCCTGTCACAATAAGGATTTCCTTAATAGAAGGCCCTTCCATACAATCTACCTTTTTAGTCAATGTCAGCTCCCAAAACAAAATTGGTAATCTCATCAACATCTACGCTTTAAAATGACTTCAAGAACAAATTCGGTGTTCTCAATTTAATTACGATCCTTTAATTGATTTAAAAATTGAAATTTCCCGAGACTTTGTGAATTCCCTCGGTGGGTTTCTAATTTTACTGGTTTTAAAATTGAAATTGTATGAGTTGACTCCCTTGGCATTATTTGTTTCACTCCTTTAGACTAGCACTTGGGTGTTGTTTGACATTCTGAAAATTGTTGTTCAACTATGACGACACTCTTGAAATTGTATGAGATGACTCCCTTGGCATTATTTGTTTCACTCCTTTAGACTATCACTTGGGCGTTGTTTTGACATTCTGATAATTTTTGTACAACTATGATTTGGCACTCTTGTTGTTCAAAATTCAAGATCTTAAAGGTTAAAAAATACACCATTCGAGATGACAACAACAATTTGAAATATTCTTTGATGTTTTTAACTTATTCCTGCCAAAACCAAAGTGAAAGAAACCAATGCCATTCAAGGAGACCACATATAGCTGGAGTTTCTGAATATGATTGAACTTCCAATTGAAATTTGTGTGCGAGAGCCAAGAAATTTTGTGTGTAACTGAGCAATCTGTGGGATATTTTGTGTGTTGTTGAGTAACATACCCTGAGTTTCTATTGTTTGATTCACTACATTCTGTACCTTCTTAGGCATACAATCATCCTCTCCTCACACGCTCACTGCTCTGCTCTATTCTTGTGGGAATGGCATAATTTTTGTTTTTTAAAAACCCCAACATTGGTCACTCTAGCAACTAACATGTTGGTCGCTTGCATTTCCATTTGGTCGCAAACACCAACATTGGTTTCTCTAGCGACTAACATGTTAGTCTCTTGTATTTCCATTTGGTCGCAAACTAGGTAACTTGGTCGCTCTAGCGACTAACTGATCCTCCTTCGTTTGACCTTTTTAACTTCAGGTTTGGTCTCTCTAGCGACTAATATTAGTCGTTAGACTGACTAACATGTGTCGCTATCTAAACTTTTCCCTATTGTGAAAAGGATTCTTTTCTTGGTTGCTAGATCGACGAAGATCCATGTGTGGCCGCTAGACCGATGAATGGATTCTGACGAAGAAAAAAATCATCTTTGTCGCAAAAATGACCCTATGCCGATGAAACTTCGTCTCTACTTCGTCGCAAAAATGTTCAAATTTAATAGTGCGCTTACATCGTGATTTGTGCCAGAAAATCAAAATTAAATGTCTGGTTTCCATGTCACGACAGGAGATCTCTGATCCTTGGCCTTCCATATACTGGAAATGTTCTGAATCGGCCCTTTAGTTGCATTTTGAAGGCTATAAATAATCCAATTATGAGCTATGGAAAAGGAGAAAGAATTCAACTTTGAGAGCAAAGTTACTCTGGAGAAACTATTTACTTCATATTGAGTTAGCATCCCTCTACCCTTTAAGTCTGAACACAATGTTCAGCCCCCAGGCTCTTCCCTTATTGATGGAGAAAACCATTGTCTCCCTTCTATGAGCTTACCTTTGGTGGAGGATTGAAGTGGTGGAGGCCTAGTTGGAAGGAACTCAGTTTCTTGGTTATGAACCGTGCTGACACGAAAGTATGTAATGTTTTCACTTCTTCTGATTATTTATTAATAGAAATACTCTCTTCCCATCCAATTGATATCTTGCAAATATATGAGTTGTTATCCATGGGCATGTTTGTTTTGTATATTACTGGATTATTCTATATAATGTGCTAAACTTCTATATTATCACTATATGCTTGCTCTGCTTGTTTTTTGAGAACTTGTTGCAGGTATAAAGCTTTGGGTCAAAGTGCTCAACGGTGGACATCATCAAACATATGGATGAGGTAGGTCCCTTTCTTATCTCGCTTTCACATTGGTTTATGTAGCATGTTTATGGGAAAGAGTTGATTTCTACAGTCATACCTGTCTTTTGTGGTTTACCCTAGCCATAGAGAGATTTTCCTCGTAAAAAAATTGGTAACCATACTGGGGATGAATCTTCTTTCTTAGGGTTTGAAGTACTTTTCTCCTTATATTTCTCTCATTTCTATTGTGGTTCTTTCCATATCATTGCTTGATAGCTCTTGTTCACTCTGGGTATGAGTTTTCATCCTTTCTCCCTTGCCTAGCCTTGTTTCAAAGCATATACATGCTTTTCCCCTTGACAATCATGTATACACGTAGGCTGCCTCACTACAAGTTGCGTATATACGCTCTATTTGCCCAAACAATTTTGCACACCTCTTTTTCTTGCTTGTTTGATTGGTATGGTGTTTTATGGGTGGGATTTGATGCTTTCTCAGCCTTCTTAGGTCTCTGTAGTTCTTGTGGGATGACAAGAAACCCTCTTTTGGTTGAATTTATGGGTGAAGTATTTATCTTCATATTTTCATTTTTATTGTCCTTATACATTGGGTTGGGTGTTTCATTTCTTGATATCCTGCTTGAGTTGTTTTTTTTTTATACGCAGTAGAGCTATATATCAAGTTACTTTTCAGTCCATCCATTTTCAGTTTCAATATATTGAAAATACAAAAAGGTAGGCATTTTGCATTGCTTGGCATTTTTGTCTTTTAATATTTATCATTAGCTTAGTGCATATAGTGAAATATTGCATCTTTACTTCTGAATTTCATATTTGAATTTGAAAATTGCATCATTGTTGGCATAGGGGCAGACCCAGGGTTAAACACTACAACAACACACAAACAAAACCCTAACTACTGACCCTTTCAGCAACACATGCGAAGCAGATGAAGTCTCACCCGAGGTAGAAGAAAGGGTGGTTGCATGAATACAGTGTATGAAACCTTAGCTGGGAAACAGATCTATGACTGTAACACCCTAAAAGAACACTTAGTAGTTATATTTCATCAATACTCAGTTTATTCTACAACAGAGTTAAACCCTAATCAACAGACTGACGCAGTATTCATACAGATTCAATAGATCCAAGCACTAAGCATACAAATAGAGATTAGATCTAGCATTCATTCACATCATTCAACACTAAGCTATCATATCAGATCCATCTATCATATAACATCATGACAAGCATTGAATCACATAAACAAAAGAAAAACCAAAAGCACAAAGCATTCACAACATGGGATATACTTGGTTCACCCCCACCTTGGGGCTACATCCACCAACTCTTCATCTTCTTTATTAGCTTCTTTCAACCTTCTTACATGCACAAAGCCTCAATATCAACTTCACAGAGGATAGGAGATTTTCACACTCTTCACTAGATCCTCCTTCTCCAAGCTAGATTACAACACAAAGCCTACACACAGTCTCTTACGATCACTTGCACTTAGCTCTGCAAGTCTCACATAGTATGCACAAAGCCATTACAATCACCACTTTCACTTAGCAATTAACACTTAGCACTTAGCACACTGGCCTCTTCTTACATCGCCTAGATACTTATTTATACTTTACAAAATAGGCCTAAAGATGGGTAAACCCATGGGTTGACATCCCATACCCGTTACATAATCCCAAAACCCAAAAAGCCCTAAAAAGGGTCTGAGATTGCATGATCTCTGCTTCATCTTATGCTTCACCTTCGACAACCTATTGATGTCCCAAAACTAGGTCAAACATGACCAAGAATCCTCAAAACATGGTCAAGGGCCAAAAAGCCCCCAACACTCACCTGTGACTCATCCCAAGTCACTCTGATATGGGTAGCTCTGCTTCAAAAGCCTCGATCTTGTCTTGAGTTGCTTCGACTTCTTGTTGTGCCATGGCCTCCTGCTCAACGAACTCTTGGATAATAGTTGTTCGACTGCAATGACAACTTGCTCCAATTCTTCTCCTTGGCCTTCGATCTTTGTGAATAAATGGTAAGCCTCTTCCTATATAGGTTGGAGACTCTGAATCATTTCCATGACTTTGCTCTGAATGGCGTGGACCTGCTGTTGAGCACTGCGCTATTCTTGGGATCACTTCATCCTCTCAATGGCTGACAAGGGCTTCAACTGTGCATGTACTATTTCTGCTTGGTGCTTCACCGCTTGGAGTTGCAACTCTAGTGCCTCTAGCTCGGGGTTCTCAGTGACTCTCTCATAAGTATGGGAAATTTGATCACTCAATTGTTTACATTCCATGGCAAGGGCGTTTATTCTCTCAATCGTGGTTCGAGCAGTTGCATCTCTTTGATCTCTCACATCCTGCAGGGTGTTGGGCATTGCACGGAGCTCTAAGTATATTATTCTTTTCTATAACTATTGGATATCTTCCACAAGATGCTCTACTTGATTCTCAACTCGGTCTTCTGCCTTTGGCTCTAAGCCTGTCACAGAGCAGAGTGCTCTGTTGACTGCTTCTTTCACTTCGAGTTACTTTGCGAGCAACTATTCCTTTTCTTGTTGAATTTGTGCTTTCTCCTTTTCAAACTTTGTTTGGAGAACAACCTTCTCCTACTCTGCATGTCGACATTGTTGTACGAGTACTTCTTTCACTTGCTTCAAGGCCTGGGTGGCTTGTTCAGTTTCTTCTTGTGCGGACGAAGACAAGCTTCGGTCGCATCAGCTAGTCGACGGAGTTGGGTTGGCTCATATCCTAACTTTGGTTCTCCCGATGGAAAGGGTGCAATGGACACTATATGACTGGACTAAAGGGCCTATTATACCCCTCAAAGTTCAACCTCGATTCTGTCGTAAATCTCCTCCTGCTTGGCTTCTTATTTCTATAAGATTTCTTGCAAGGCATCCTTTACAGCTGCGATGATGAATTCAAAGTCATCGAAAGTGAGCATAGTCTTCATCTTAGTCTCAGTGGCTTTGGATTTCTTTCGAGAAGAGGGTTTCGGGGGAGAAAACTTCCTCTTCTTCAAAGGATCATCCTCATCTCTAGGCGGTGTTACTTTTCCTTTCTTCTGCTCATCTTATTTTCCATTGATTTCTTCTACCTCTTCATCACCCCCTTGGCTAGGTGATGTTGAAGCAGTCTTTTCTGAGGCGCTGCTTAAGTCTTAGACTTCTTCGGTCTTCTTCCTTCTACTAGTTCTGAGTGTGTCATGTTCTATGTGAGCAACCTTCAAGCTGTCAAGTTCAGAATCAGACATCTCTGCAGGGTCAGCGAGGATAAGGAAGTTAGCTAACCATTCCTTAGTTATCTCGTATAGGTCCTCTTCTGTGAGCTTGTAGTATGACTGATGCTCCTCCTTATGTTTTTCTTCTTGCGCAGTAATATATATGAAGTGCCGATCTATGTAGAAATTCATGAGGGGTCAGAAGGGCTGTAGGGTGTTCGACATCATGCGAGGTTCAACTTCGATAGCCCTCTTCAATTGGAGTTAGTATGTCTAAAAGACAAAGTTCGACTGCCACTATTTTTCCATATCACTCGAGTATCAGAGAGTGGTGAACTTCGCAGCAAGCAGCTTGAATGACTCAATGTCCAGGAAGGTCACACCTTCCAGCATCTCCCAAGAAACAAATGTGATGAGGATCAGGAGCCTGCTAAAGTGGAACTCGTAGCCCTGATCCTATGCTTCGCGAAAGTCTATTTCTAGATGATTAACTAGGTACTTCTCCCAGTTCATATGTACGCCTTCCACACATTTCCCCGCGAGGTCAACAACAAAGCCTGTGACCTATGTGGGTCTGTTCTTCCTTACTAACTTTCTTGCAATTAACTAACATGCTAGGGGCACTACACCATTTTGGATAGAAGATACCTTGTAGCATCATGTCTCCTTCTCAACATCGTCGTATGTATCCTTGATCTTTTGTGCTAACGCGCGATCTATGGCTTTCCCTATATAGAAATCTCGTGGGTCGGGTCCTTGCATACTCAATTCGGTGATCCTATGGATCAGTGTTAGATCGACTATGATAGGACGGTCTAGCCATAAGTAGCCACCATGGTAACATGAAAGTAGGAGCTTGACTTAGGCGTTAACTTCCTGGTACCTTCCAAAGTGTATTATTTTCATTACATTCAACAGGGTGGACTGCGCGAGGTTCATCATCCTTGACTAGGGGATTATTTTCTAGTTCTTCCCCTTCATCCTAGTCAAGTATTTATACGAGGTGAGAATGCTATGGTTCTTGCGGTCCCCTAATTTGAATTCGTTGAACTTCAACGCTGTGATCTTGTCCTGTTGCGCTCGAACTGCATGTATCCCCTTTGGGAGGTACGCAGTAACCATGGTGTACTCAAAATATCATGGTACACTATCACGACTCATCGCGCTGACTAGAGGCGAGATGTAGTTGGGTAATATGGTCGATATTAGCTTCTCATTTGCTAGGTCATCTCTATTCTTGGTTCCATTTTCCGCTGTTGGTCGGGATGGTCCGGATCCAAGAGAAATCGATGGAGAGACTTGCACTCCTCTTGTCGATGATGCTTGTATACCCTCAGACATTACCCTTTCAGACATTACTCTTTCAGTCATGAGGTTGATGAGTACCTCCTTGATAGACTCTTTGACTATGCTAAGTTCTTCGGACATACACGCTCGTGGTTGAATATCTCAGGTTTGAAGAATAACTACTCAATGCAACGTGATGGATAGAAATAGCTCAATAATCACTGCACGAAATCAACAAATCCATGAGCTCAGATAATGATAGTTGGCAAAGTGTTCTCGGTGCAAGGTTTGATGGAATAAGTAGATAACTAGGCAACAGATCTTTCCAATAGGTGAGAATCCTTCATTAACTCAGTTTTGTCTGTTATGGCACGGTCCCAACGGTCTGATGGCGAGATTTCTGACCATAAATTCCTTTCTACCCATTCAGGGTATCAATCTAACAGTTATATTGTTCCCAACGGCTAAAATGATTCGCCATGGTGAAGTGCCATATGACATTGTTCTGATATCCTGACAAAGTGCCAGTTTTGTAAATTTTCCTTTTGTAAAGTTCCCTCTGGAACCTTCTGTAACTTTTCGATCTTTGATATCTTCTTGCTTAGTTTTATAACCATATTTCTAGTGAGCTTCATCTTGGCATTCCTCTTTCCATTCTGATTGTTATCTCCTCTTGGCATAGTAACTACATGTTGTTGAGATTCTTTCCTAGGATTCAAGGGAAATACTTCTTCTAGGGTAGGTGCTTCAGTCTTCTGTGAGTCTTCTTGTGTTTTTCCAATGTCAACATCCAAGTATCTGGTTTTAAATAGCTTCGATCTGTTCTCTTGTTCTACAATCAAGTGTGTGATCCTCCTAGTCATGAAATATTTTAATTCCTGCTTCTTCTACTCTAAGACTTGTTCTTCTTTCCTTCTGGCCTGATCCCTTTCAATCCAAGGTTTTCCTAGTAATATAGAAAATGGGGCGTTGTTCTCAATAAACTTAACAACTTCAAATTCTTCCTCTGTCGAAGTTCCATGGGCCCTCATAGATATCTGAGTGAGCTTTCCACATAGGTTTATCAACTTTCCTCTAAATAATCCTATTCCTCCCAATGAAAGAATCATAGCAAGATTTCCTAATGTTTCCCAAGTTCTTTCTGTCATAATATTCACCTTTGTTTCTTCATCCTGAACACAGTCAATGTTGAAGTCTCCTATTCTTTCTTCTATGCACTCTTTTTCTTTAAAGATCTCTGATAAATTGATATTTTGGTGGTCATTCAGGGTTTCTTTCATTTGCAGCAATACAGTCTTTGATTCTTTCGGGGTTTCTACCATGATCTTAGTGTCTTGACCTTCCTCAGGGTATTATTGGTTGATATTCATTCTTTCAACCTTAGAAATCATTCTAGGGAAATCCATAACTTCATGATCCACATATTTACAACAAAGAAAACTAGGTCTTCTACCAGGGCATTCCTTAGCAAGATGTCCCGATCTTCTGCAACTGTAACAAAGAGTTAATCCTCTCTTTCTTTTAAATGATCCCCATCCCTTCATGTACTGTGCACTATAATCATAGTAGTTAACCTGCAAAAAATTCTTTCTAGGATCCTGCATCCATTTGTTAGTCCAAACATTATTTCTATGCATAGGTATAACATATCTTTCATTATTTCTATCAGATCTACTCATATCAAACCTCTGTTCTTCTAGATGTGCCCTAGTTTTTAGGCTAGGACAAAATTGATCAAAGATACCTAGATCCATACTCTTGAAACAAAAATTTCCACTAATCTTACTTTCAACAGAGCACAAAGCTTCTAGATCTAAAAAATTTCACTATTCTTACCTCTATCAGAGCACAAAGCGTTCAGATATTACCTCTTTTCTTCATATTGGACTTCTTTTCTCAGCAAAGAGCTTCACAGATCTGGTAGAATACTGCACACTAGGGCAATAGATCTATGCACAGAGATTTCACAGTTTCAGATCAGATCTTCACACAAAGCTCCTCTTTCCTTAGTTCTGAGCAATCAAAGTTTCAAGTCCTGGCAATAGAACCATTTGTTGGCACAGGGGCAGACCCATGGTTTAACGCTACAACAACGCACCAAAAAAAACCTAACTACTGACCCTTTCGACAAAACCTGTGAAGCAGGTGAAGTCTCACCCGAGGTAGAGGCAGGGGTGGTTGTAGGACTCCAATGTTTGCAACCTTAGCTGTGACACAAATCTGTGACTATAACACCTTAAAAGAACACTTAGCAGTTATATTTCATCAATACCCAGTTTATTCTACAATGCAATTAAACCCTAACAATAGACCGATGCAATATTCATATAGATTCAATAGATCCAAGAACTAAGCATACACATATAAATTAGATATAGCATTCATTCACATCATTCAACACTAATCTATCATATCATATCCATCTATCATCTAACATCACACTAAGCATTGAATCACATAAACAAAATAACAACCAAAAGCACAAAGCATTCACGACACGGGATATACGTTGTTCACCCCCACCCTGGGGCTACGTCCACCAAATCTTCGTCTTCTTTATTAACTTCTTTAAACCTTCTTACATGCACAAATCCTCAATATCAACTTCACAGAGAACATGAGATCTTCACAATCTTCGCTAGATCCTCCTCCAAGCTAGATTACAGCACAAAGCCTACACACAGTCTCTTATGGTCACTTGCACTTATCTCTGCAAGTCTCACAGAGTATACACAAAGCCATTACAGTCACCACTTGCACTTAGCAATTCAAAATTATCACTTAGCACACCAGCCTCTTCTTACATCGCCTAACTACTTATTTATAATTTTCAAAATATGCATAAACATGGGTGAACCCATGGGCCGACATCCCATACCTGTTGCATAAGCCCAAAACCCAAAAATCCCTAAAAAGGGGCCGAGATCCCGCAATATCTGCTTCATCTTTCCCTCCACCTTCAACAACCTGTTGATGTCCCAAAACTACGTCAAACATGACCAAGAATCCTCAAAACTTGTCCAAGGGCCAACAATCATTTTTTAGGATCATATCATTCATCAAAATTTAAAGTTAGGACTTTGCATTACTTTCATATTTACTATTCTTATAGATTCATAACACCATGAGTTTCATTACCATACCTTTTTGAGTAATCACTGCCATAAAATAAATGCTATAATTTAAAATTTATTAGTAACGATTTTATTTTCTAGGGTGCACAAACTAGCCTAGGATTTGGTGCCTTGGAATAGGATTTTGTGAGTAAACTTCTCCAAGGCAATTAAATCAACATATGTGTCTGGGTCAGGGAGTGGAGAAATCCATTGTATAATTTGTAAGATCAGGAGGCTTCGCTCACATTAGATTTAATCACAAGGTTACGTGAAGTTGGTCAAAGGGATATCCCCCTGATACCTTCCTAGCGTCAGAGATATTTCTGGGGATCTATTCGTATCTGGGGATCTTGTTAGTGCCTTTACCTCTGTGAGAGGTGGTTGTTTCAAGGTTTCGGGCTTTGCTAACTTGCCCATATGGTGGACCTGACTTACGACTGCTCTCCTGTGCATCGATTATACAGTGGTTTATTGGTTTCTTGACTTATGTGTCCAATAGGTTACTTACATGGGTTATTTTGGAGGTACCCTAGGTCAGATAAGGGTCAGAAAACACACAGCGTTTATGGAGGATTACCTCTCTGGGGGGATCTGACCGACTGGTTGTTAAGCCCATGAGGGCACTTATAAATGATTTGGTTACCTTCGATCTTTAGCAGGGAGTCTCAAGCCCCTCTTGGGAGAGACATACCTTCTTTACGGAGGGAGGCCGCTCAACCACTTTACCCCGTTTGCATGCATATTGGCCATTTGAATTTTGGTGTGATATTTACTTACTAGTTGGCCTTAGGATATGTTTTTTATCTTTAGAGTCTTAATTCATTGTGGAGTCGAACCAGCCTCCCCTTTGGTCCCATCGCTTATTACAGTTACCACTAGATTTCATGACCTTGCCTTCTAAAAGGTGGACTCATTATACGTGGTACACACACATCCACCGTTCAAAATTGTGATTCTACAAGGATGAGTACTAAAACTGGTCTTCATAATTCTGGGATCCCTTCGACTCTCATACCCACTATAGTTAATGACACCCCTTCGACTCTTGCAACCTCTATGGTTGTAGTGTTGGAGGTACCTATCATTACTGTGGCCCGACCTATAGTTAATGCTCAAGATACCACCTCAAACCCCTTTGGGTCTCTTGGCCACTCACCAGGCTACAATGTTCAGTCCATCCATATGGCTTCTAGTCCATTTTATTATGGTATGCCTAACTTCACTTCACATTTTTCGAACTCCATCCTAGTTGCTGGCCCTAATGCTATCATTGGGATTGGGCATAGTATACCTCCCTACACTCCTTTTTCATTTGGTGTATCTCAAATCCCTCAAATAACTCCTAATATGAGGGGTATTCCTGCTTTTAACCCTGGGTCCAATCCTCCCACTTCTAGGTGGAATAGTCAACCTGGTAGACAAGCTTCGGCTCAAGTTTTGTCCTACAACCCCACCTCCTCGACGTAGATCCCAACCAATACATTTGGCAAGATGAATCTGCCTCTATCCTCCGATTTCCAACCTGGAGGATGTTAGTTTCACACTTTGGGAAGCCCCCAACCCAAATCCAATCTGGCTAGGGGAAATTTATATAACCCTCAATAGAACATTCCAGCTGGAATGATGCCCAACCAACCTTATATGAATCATCCCGGAGGAGGGCCTTATAATTCCAGAAAGAACCATAGTGTTTACCATAACCCTAGATGGCCTCCAAATCCACAAGCACAATATTTCCAGGAGGTTGGGGCTAGATGTCACAACCCCACCTCCCTTTTTTGGCTACGCTTAATCTGCCATATTTATCTAAGTTAATGAATTATTATTGGCCCATGACCAAGTTTTGAGGATTCTTGGTCATGTTTGACCTAATTTTGGGACTTTGATAGGCTATCGAAGGTGGAGCACAAGATGAAGTGGAGATCGTGGGATCTCATCTCCTTTTAGGGCCCTTTTTGGGATTATGTAATGGGTATGGGATGTCGGTCCATGGGTTTACCCATGTTTAGGCCTATTTTGTAATGTATAAATAAGTAGCTAGGGGGGGGAAGAGACCTAGTAGGCCATTGTGCTAAGTGCTAGAGTTGGATCTATGTGATCAAGACTTGTAAGTGCTTTGTGCATACTGTGTGAGGCTTGCAAGGCTAGTGCAAGTAACTGTAAGAGACTATGTGAAGGATTGGTGTTGTACCCTAGCTAGAAGAAGGAGGATCTGGCAGAGTGTACGCAGATATCCTATCCTCTATGGAGTAGAACTTAGATGCTATATGCCTGTAAGAATCTTGACCAAAGATAATAAAGAAGAGAAGAGTTGGTGGACATAACCCCAGGGTGGGGGTGAACCATGTACATGTTGTGTTTCTATGCTTTGTGTGATGTATTGATGTGTTTATGTGTTTATTTGCTTAGTTCTTTAATATAGATGAATGATTTGTTTATGCTTAGTGCTTAATAATATGGATGGATGTTAGATCTGACTTATGTACACATGTTTAGTGCTTAAATACCTTAGATATGAATGAATATTGTGATACTCTGTAATTAGGGTTTAACTGCATTGTAACTAAGACTGGATATTGATGAATGATAATTGTTGAGTGCTTTGTTAAGTGTTAATCACAGATTTGTGTCCTAGCTAAGGTTTCATACATCTGAGTCTGCAACCACCCCTGCCTCTACCTCAGGTGAGAGTTCATCTGATTCACATGTGTTGTCGAAAGGGCCGATAGTTAGGGTTTTGTTGGTATATTGTTGTAGCGTTGAACCCTGGGTCTGCCCCTATGCCAACAAATTGTTATGTTGCTGGGACTTGAAACTGTGATTTATGGGAACTGAGGAAGAAGAATCTTTATGCGAAGATATGACCTAAAATTGTGAAAGCTTTGTGTGTAGATCTGTCGCTCTTGTGCGTAGTATTCTACTTAATTTGTGAAGCTCTGTGCTAAGAAAAGAAGTCCAATCTAAAGAAAAGAGGTAAGATATGAATTCTTTGTGCTCTGATAGAGGTAAGAATAGTGAAAAGTTTTAGATCTGGAAGCTTTGTGCTCTGCAGAAGATAAGACTAGCGGAATTTGTTTTTTCCTAAATATGGATCTAGGTATGTTTGATAATATTTGTCCTAGCTTGAAAACTAGGGCAGTGATATAAGAAAGAATATTTGATATGAGTAAATCTGATAAGAAAAGTGAAAGATATGTTATACCTATGCATAGAGAGAATTTTTTGACTAACAAATGGATGCAGGGTCCTAGAAAGAATTTTTTGCAGGTTAGCTACCATGATCCTGGCGCACAGTACATGAAAGGTTGGGGATCATTTAAGAGAAAAAGAGAATTAACCCTTTGTTATAGTTGTAGAAGATTGGGACATATGGCCAAGGAATGCCTTGGTATAAAACCTCATTGCCTCTATTGCAAAGCTATGGACCATGAAGTATTGTATTTCCCTAGAATGATTGCTAAGGTTGAAAGGATGAATATGAACCAAGAAAACCCTAATGCAGATCCAACAACTGAGACCATGGAAGAACCTTATAAAGAATAAAAAAAAGTATTGCTACAGATGACAGAAACCCTGAATGACCACCGACATATCATCTTATCAGAGATCTTCAAAGAAAAAGAGTGCATTGAAACAAGACTAGGAGACTTCCACATTGACTTTGTTCTGGATGAGGAAACATAAGTGAATATCATGATAGAAAGAACTTGGAAAATTTTAGGGGAGCTTACTATGATTCCTTCATTAGGAGTAATAGGATTATTTAGAGGAAAGTTGATAACCCTATGTGGAAGACTTACTTGGATATCTATGAGTGCTCATGGAACTTTGACAGAGGAAGAGACCCGTTTCCAAGTTATATATCTCGTCGCACCATGCAACGAGAACACTTTTTCCAATCATGACTATCTAAACCGGAAAAATAGTTGATTTCGCACAATGATCATCCTGCTATTGCCATCTATCTCGTTGGATTGAGTAGTTACTCTTTGAACCTGAGATATCCAACCATGAGCATGTATGTCCGAAGAACTTAGCGCACTCAAAGAGTCTGTGAAGGAAGTACTCATAGACCTCATGAATGAGAGAGTCATGTCTGAAAGAGTGATGTATGTTGGTGTACAAGCATCCTCAACGAGAGGAGTGCAAGCCTCTCCGACGACTTCTCACAGAGCTAGACCATCCCGACCATTAGTGGAAAAGAGAACCAAAAATAGATATGAACTAACAAATGCGAAGCTAATCCCGACCATGTTGCATGACTACATCCCGCCTCTGGACAGCGTGGTGAGTTGTGATAGTGTGCCAAGAGATTTCGAGTACACCATGGTTATTGCATACCTCCCGAAGGGGATACACGTAGTTCAAGTGTAGTAGGACAAGATCGCGGTGTTGAAGTTCAATGAATTCAATCTCAGAGATCGCAAGAACTATATTATTCTCTCCCCGTATAAATACCTGACCAGGATGAAGGGGAACTCAAAGATAATCCCCTAGCCATGGATGATGAACGTCGCACATTCCACCTTGTTAAACATAATGAAAATCCCACACTTTGGAAGGCACCAGGAAGTCAACGCCTGTGTCAAGCTATTGATTTCATGTTACCATGGTGGCTACTTATGGCTAGACCATCGTATCACATTCGATCCGACATTGATCCATAGAATCATAGGATTAAGTATGAAAGGACCTGACCCGTAGGAGTTCTATCTAGGAAAAGCCATAGATCGTGCACTAGCACAAAAGATCAAGGATACATACGACTATGTTGAAAAGGGGATGCAAGGCTATAAGGTAGCCTCCATCCAGAATGGCATAGTGCACCTAGCCTGCTAGCTCATAGTCAAGAAGTTAGTAAGGAATAACAGACCTATGCAGGTCACATCCTTTGTCGTTGACCTTGTAGGGAAGTGTGTGGAAGGTCTATAGATGAACTGGGAAAAGTACCTAGTTAATCAGTTGGAACTCGACTACTATGAAGCACAGGATTAGGGCTACGAGTTTCACTTTAGCTAGCTCCTGATCCTAATCACCTTTGTTGTCTGGGAGATGTCAGAAGGTGCAACCTTCCTAGATATTGAACTGTTCGAGCCACTTGCTACAAATTTCACCACACTCTGGTACTCGAGTGATATGAACAAACAGTGGTAGTCGAATGTTTTTTTTTCACACATATTACCTTCAACTGAAGAGATCCATCGAAGGTGAACATCACATGACTCCGAACACCCTACAAATGTTTCAACCCCTGATGAAGTTCTGCACAGATTGACACTTCATCGACCTTACAACGCGAGCCAATGAATATAAGGAGCAGCTTCATTCATACTACAAAATCACGGAAGAGGACCTTGAGGAGATCACTAAGGACTGGTCAATAGACCTCCTTATTCCGAAAAACCCTGTAGAGATGTCTGAACCTGAAAGCCTAGAGATCATGGACAAAGAAAATGATACACCTGGACCTAGCAGAACGAAGAAGACCGAAGAGGTCCTATATTTAAGCAACACCTCGGGAAATATTGCTTCTGTGTCACCTGACCGAGGGGGTGATGACGAAGAGATAAATGGAAAAGGAGATGAACACAAGCCAGGAGAAGTAACACCACCTAGAGATGAGACCGATTCCCTAAAGAAGAGGAAGGTTTCTCCCTCGAAACCTTCTTCCCAGAAGAAATCGAAAGCCATCGTGACCAAGATGAAGATTGTGCTCACTACCGATGATTTTGACTTCATCATAGAATCCCTAAACGACACTTGGATGGAAATTGTGGAGAAACAAAAACTAAGTAGGAGGAAATGTACGATACAATTAAGGTCAAATTCTGAGGGGTACAATAGGCCCTTTAGTCTAGTCGCGCAGTGTCCACTGCGCCCCTGCGATCAGGAGAACTAGAATTGGGAGATGAGCCAACCCAACTACGTCGACTAGCTGATGCGGTCGAAGCTCACCTTCGTCGCACTCAAGAATAAACAGAACAAGCCACCCAAGCCTTGAAGCAAGTGCAAGGAATAATCATAGAACAATGTATATTTTCATAATAGGAGAAGGTTTCTCCCCAGGCAAAGTTTGAAGAAGAGAAAGCCCAGATGCAACAAGAAAAATAACAGTTTCTCTCAGAGCAAATTGAAGTGAAAGAAGCAATCAACAGAGCCCTCCATTCTGTGATAGGATTAGAACCACAGGATGAATATCGAGTCACACATCAAGTAGAGTAGCTCGCAGAAGCTATCCAACAACTACATCAATGAATAACAGACTTATAGCTCTACACTGTAACCTACACCCCGCAGGATGTAAGGGATCAAAGAGAAGCAACTGCTCAAAGCGCAGTTGAAAGACTCAAAGCCCTTGCCATGGAATGCAAGAAAATGAGTGATTGTAGTTCCCAGACATATGAGAGACTCACTAGGAATCCAAAATTGAAGGCACTTGACTCATATCTATAGGAATAGAAGTAGTAAGAAAAGACAATACATGCGCGGTTGAAGCCCCTATCAGCTGTGGAAAGAATGAAGCAATCCCAAGAGCAACACACTACCCAACAGCAGGTCCACACTATTAAGAGAAGAGTTATGGAAGTAACTCAGAGGCTCCAACATGTACAGGATGAGGCTTACCAACTATTTACAGAGATTGAAGGTCGAGGAGTGGAACTAGAGCAAGTCGTCACTACAGTCAGACAATTTCTAGAGGGATTGTGGCACAATAACAAGTCGAAGCAGCTCAAGCCAATATCAAGGATTTTGAAGTAGAAATGGTCAGATCAGAGTGACTCGGGATGAGTCACAGGTGAGTTTTGGGGGCCTGTTGGCCATTGACCAATTTTTGAGGATTCTTGGTCATGTTTGACCTAATTTTGGGACTTCGACAGGCTGTCGAAGGCGGAGCGCAAGACTAAGCGGAGATCATGGGATCTCGACCCCTTTTAGGGCCCTTTTTTGGATTCAAGATTATGTAATGGGTATGGGATGTCATTCCATGGGTTTACCCATGTTTAGGCCTATTTTGTAATGTATAAATAAGTAGCTATGGGGGGGGGGAGAGACCTAGTGTTGTTGGGAAAAATACCCTACTGACTAGCAAACTAGGGTCAGACTTGCATGCAGATTTTGACCGTAAATAAATTAATTTTTAACCTACCACCCAAAACTTAAACCCCTCTTTCACGATACATGCATGGAAATGAACTACTAACCTTGTTACTGATGTTTGGTGTAGATCCTCCGTTGCGCTTTGACCGCTTGCTTGCGCTGTTCCTTCCAAAGATAACCTGCAATCAAGACAAACAACTATGCATGCATGCTAATTTTCTACTTGAGGGTTAGAAATTAAGAATAAATTAAACAAACCATAGATAACTCATGCATTGGGATGGGAAAAGTATTCTTTTATTATTTGAAAAATGAATCAACTTACAATCAAAGTCAAGACCGACCACCGCTCGATCCTGATCCTGGGATCCTCCTCTTCTGTCCTCCAACTGCTTTGCGTTAATTCTCCTTTGGCTTGAGGAAAGGCTAAAGGGTTGGGACAATGGATTCGACAGATGGGCAGAGTTTCTTTGCTATATTTGTCCTCCTCCAAATGGTACCCCTACCCCTTCTTTTATGGTCGGGAGTTTCAATTAACTGACCCATATCTTTTTGTCCCATCGACAACTTTCCTTTTTTTCGTGATTCTGAAGGTACACGCGGGTTGTAGTGGGCCAGCCAGCGTGCACACATGTGTAGTAATGGGTTAGGGTGCGTGGGCCTTGACCCAAGAGGATTTTCAAGGAGGTTGTTTAGCAGGTGTTTTGACAATGAAGGGATATGAGTTGGCCTGATTCCAGGTAAGCATGTGTGGAGCAATTTAGGGTTATAACAAATGCCCCCTAATGTGTGAGGTCAGAAGAGCATCTGATGGCCGAAATACATTACCAATATTTTACCAATCTGTATTGATGTGCTTAATGAGTGAGCCAAAGAATCAGGAACCAGGAGGTGCCGTCTGCAAAATAAAAAAATGTCTCACCGAGTTGGGCATACCCATGCTCGGGATAAAATAGAACCATGGCTACCAATCAAATACACTATAGATCCATGTCAAATAACTATAAAGAGTAGCCATGAATAATACACAGCGGAGCTACATCTCGAAATCAGAAAGATATACATATAGAGTTTCCATCTCCCAGAAGCTGATTCGGCCTGATGGCTGTACTTCAGAGCTCGAGAAAAAACTTCAAAATATTCTAAAACTCAGGTAGGAGTGTAATATGAGTGTACAAATACACTACCCATAGGTCTTCGACGGCTCGTCGGTTATGGACTTGGTAATCTTGATGATCGGACTGAAGGCTTCAGTGATTTCGAACAAGGACTTAATTGGACATTCAGGATGGCCGGGTATACGGACAAGAGACATATTGCAGAGGGGCCGACTCAAGATTAGTGACAAACTTCCCTTGGATAATAGCACGACAAGTGATAAGACTCAGGCAGCATATCTGTTAATCACAAGTCTACGAAGAAGGAGACAACGCAAACTCTCCATATGTTTGGAAGAATAACCAAACGGTGGAGGACACAAATCTATATAGCGAGAAAAAGCCTCCTAAGGTCGTACTACATCCCATAGTATGATGATCAAATGGATAGATGTGCTTCATCCAAGGGCGACTCGTTATGCTTCCAATAAAGAAAATACTTTTCCCATCCTCTTTTTGGGGTGTATTTGATTTTTTTTGTTCTTTTTGATGATTTTGAAAAAGAATAAAGGAATATTATGTTACAATGGAGGAACGAGTACTGCAAACATACAAGATCGAGGCACAAGGAAAAGACTGATGTTCTGGTAAAATGATACTCGGGAAAAATCCTCCAGCGGCCAAAGGTGTTAAGACGCAGAAACAAACTGTTACAAGTCTGAGGGGTAAGGTATGCAAATGCGGTTGATAGAACACACAATGGTAACGTCCTTTGATGTAGGTTTAATGAGCCCAGAGAAGGTAAGCTCGGTGGTTTTTCATATTTAGAGAGTCTGAAAAAGCATAAAAGGAGACTCCGCTGGGGTACCTTTTTCGACAATAGTCTAGTCGGTTCAAAAAAGAGATAAACTAGCACCGATTAGGCGTCAATTCAAAACCATTTTAACGAGTGTGACAAGGACAAGATCACTCAGCTATTTTTTCATTTTTAAGGAGTCTGAAAAAAGCTTAACTATGGACTCCGTCAGGAATATTCTTCTGGACCAGTTTTACGAGTGTGAAGGAATAAGGTCACTCGACGATCTTTTCAATTTTAGGGAGTCTGAAAAGAGCTTAACTATGGACTCCGTGGGGGTTTCTTTTTCGTAAATTTAGTCCCTCAAGCCCGAAAAAGGAATAAAATCATACCTTATGATACTCTTCTAAAGAATGGGAATTCAATAGAGTATACCTTTATTCATACAGTTGACCTTCCGGACCGAAAAATGGGTAAACTACCGCTGGACAGATGTGACTTCAAATTTCAGTTTAACGAGCATGAAATTTCACAAGATCGCTCGGCAATCTTTTCATGTTTAGAGGGTCTGAAAACGGCTTAAAAGGAGACCCGCTATTTTTTGGGAGTCCCGAGGGTAAGACAAAGAGTGAAAAAGACTCATGCAAATGAGGCTCAAACTCATATCCAGGAAATACTATACGGACTCCCGAGCCTACAATGTTTTGAGAAACGACATGGACACCATAATGCAACGAGGACCTACCTAGGGCATCCATGTGTTGGTAAGCTCTACCACCAAGTCACGACACTTCTAGAGAAGATATGACGGTTCCATGTCACAACCGGATGGGATCGATCCTATAGCATAAGAAAAAGGAAACGAGACGCAAAAGTTGGGGTGATATCCTACCCTATATGCTCAAGTTGATTTTTGAATTTTTTTTTTGATTTTTTTTTAATTGACCGTCAATATTTTTTTCGAAACTCAAAAAACAAAGTTCCAATACCTGATCAAATCCCTCCCATATAACTCCTGGATCACTCTAAATGGTTTTTGGTATAAAAAAACTGATAAGGGGGGCCAAAAAAGTGACAAAAAGAGGCCAAAAAGTCTATAAATAGAAGCTGGCAGCTCATTATCACCATTGTTGATTTGGAAATTGACTCTGGAGCCAAAAGACCCCGTTTTCCAAAGATCGTGATTCTGGGAGCTACAGTGGACGAAACAAGCTTCTCCTTGGACCAAGTAAGTACAAACTCCCTTATATAGGTATTCAATACTTCCATTTTAGCATTTAATTTATTTTTTGGGTGGGCGTTGACCTCAAAAAGGTCCACCTGCCCATTGGCTTGGGGGTAGTAAAGTGATGAATGTTCCTGCCGTAACCCAAGCTTTGATGTTAAGTCGGACATCATTTGGTTCTGAAAGTGACTGCCATGGCCAGTGACAATCTCTCTCGGGACGCCGAACCATGCTATAATCTGGTTGAATAAGAAGAGAGTTGCAGCCTCTCCATCATCTTTAAACGTTGGCATAGCTTCGACCTACTTAGTGAAGTAGTCGACAACTACAATGATATAGCGGTGCCCCATGGATGACGGGGGGTTGCATGTAGTGTAATCAATCCCCCACTTAGTGAAGGGACCAACTGTGATGATAGGAAACATAGGAGTTGGATGTGCCCTCATCTTTCGAGAGAAGATTTGTCACGGATGACACTTCTTGACCGACTCGATACAATCTTTGATAAGTGTGGGCCAGAAGTAACCCGGTCGTAAAAAATTTTGGGTTGTTGCCAACCCAGATAAATGACCGCCAAAAGCTCCAGTATGACAATCGTTGAGCACTATGACGGCCTCCTCATGAGTGAGACATCGACGCAAGATGCAGTCTACACCTCTCCGATACAATGTATCATTGAGTATGAGATAATTCTTAGCCTGATGGCGTATCCACTGGAAATCGTCACGAGAAGCAGAGGTGGGGCACTTCAAAGTCTAGAGATAGATCAGTCTATCTCCATACCAGGGGTCTGAAGATTCAATCAAAAACATATCCCCCTAGATTGGCGATTCCTCAGGCACAACGTCACCTGACTCAACCTGAAGCTCCAAAATAAGTTCGGCGAAGACCAATGACTTCTTGGACTTTGCTGAAACGAAGTCTAAGTCAAATTCTTGGAGGATAACCATCCATCTACTAATTTTTCCGCCTATAACTCGTCGTGTCAACATGTACTGGAATGGATTCACAACAGCAACGACGGTGGTCTTGCGAAACAGAACATAGTGACGGAACCGTTGAACAGCATGAACTGCTGCCAACGCAATTTTTTCGAGATGGGAATAATTAAGTTCCCATCCTACGAGGCCTCAACTCAGGTAATAGATCACGTATTCTGAAAACAAATCATCTTCCTGAACTAAAACCATGCCTATGGTTGACTCTGCGGTAGCCAGATATAATAAGAAATCTTTGTTATAATTAGGTGGTCGTAGCAGAGGTGCGGTTGTGAGGGCGTGTTTTAATGCGTCGAAAGAGAGTTGAGCGGTTTCGTCCCAGAAAAAGGGAACATCTTTCTTCAGTAAACGAATAAAGCCTGACGGGCGAAATTGACCGTCCGTCAACTGGGAGAGTGGAACCAGTCCAGGGTTGTCTAAATAACCCAAGCCGTTTGGAATGGACCACCCTGACAAGTTTAACGGCTCTGTTGGCCACTCTAAGGTCTTCTATGAAAACCAAAGAGAGAATTGATCTGAGCTAAGTAATCTAACTAAACTAATAAACAAATCAAACTATAACTAAATACAAGAAACTAACTAAAATAAAGGAAACTAGAAACCAATAAAACAAGGAAAAGGAACTAATATACTAAATACTAATTATTCTATACAATCCACTAATTACTATTGTAATAACTCAAATCAACTATCTAATTATCATCTACAATATTTCTTATTCACAAATGTACACTATGAACAACCTACAGATTTAATCAAAACCTGCAAAACTCATGTATATTCTGCCCTAAGACAGCCAAGAATCTCTTTTTGATTTTTATATTTTATGAAAAAGAAATAAAAACT